>BQNB010031846.1:0-53638 GCA_026074375.1 Tanacetum coccineum | reverse complement strand
CGGGAGTGCCTAAACGCAATTTATCGCGAAACGTATACACTTTACGTATCCGATAAAAATAAAATGAACAAAGTTAATAATTATTCTCAAAATAATTATATAACCCTTGCTTGATGTAAACATTTAATTGTTTGATGCCCGTTTACATTGAACGCTACTTTTTGACTTACGCGATTTAAACTTTATTCATGAAATCACAAGCAACCGCGTACAATATTAAAAATAAATAGTAGATTTATTGACGACGTCAATGACTTGAAAACACCAGGTGTTATACATCACATTCTCAAACTCAGTGCATAAAGACTTCTTTGTAGAGCCAAAAATGATATCATCTACATACACTTGAACTAACAGAATATCACCATTGTCCCTTCTGATAAACAAATTCTTGTCAATTTTCCCTCTTTGAAACCCATTGTCCAATAGATATGTTGACAAGGTTTCATACCATTCTTTAGGAACTTGATGCAGTCCATAAAGTGCCTTTTCTATTTTGTATACTCTGTCAGGGAAGTCTGGATCTTCAAATCCTGGTGGTTGACAAACATAGACTTCCTTTTCAATCTTACCATAAAGAAAAGCACTCTTGACATCCGTCTAGTACACCATAAAGTCTTTAAATGAGGCATAGGCTAAAAATAGCCTAATTACTTCAATTCTTACAACAAGGGAACAGACTTTATCATAGTCAATCCCTTCTTCTTGTGTGTACCCTTGAGCATACAATCTTGCTTTATTTTTAATCACAATTCCTCTTTCATCCTTCTTATTCTTGAAGACCCATTTAGTGCCTATGGCATTTTACCATTTTGTAAATCCACCAAAGTCCAAACTTCTTGTAAATTGAATTGTAGAAGCTCTTCCTGCATAGCCTCTGTCCAGCTTGGATCATTTAATGCATGAATTACCTTTTTGGGTTCTTCTTGTGATAAAAAGCAAGAAAACAAGCAGTTTTGAAGGTCTTTATGGTTTGTTCTTTGTTGAATAGAACTGGCAAACCCATATTCCTCCAAAGTCTTTGACATCCTTCTTGTTTGACGTGCTGAATTCTAGTCTCCAATAATTTGTTCAACTGGATGATCTTTATGTATTCTTGTAGTTGGAATAGGACTGACAGGCATAAATGCATCCAAATTTTTCATGTCAACCTCTACACCAACATCTTCATCATCATCTGAATAGACAATATCTTCCAAAGCAGGCATATTTAGATCATCTGGAGGTTCAATGCTTGTTTTTGCACCAACAACATTAACCTCATTTATGCTAGCAACATTAACATTGTCAGTGCTGTTAACATCATCTTCCTTCTCTTGATCATTAAATTCACTCTCTTTTCTTGGATTTTCATCAACCTTCTTTCCATCATCACTTGAAGGTTTGGATCCATCATTAGGAGAACTCTTTGAACTTTAAGAGAATGGTGGATCAGCAGTCCACAATGGTTGTAGAATGTAATCTTTGCCAGGTACTGTCTCTATACCAGCTTTACCTGCATCATCACATGCTTTTGTACATGCATTACCATTAGACTGATTTCCTGCAACAACTGGCTTATAATTCATTGACTTTGTTAGTGCATCAATATCAAAAATCCAATTTGGTCCACTTCCTGCAATATTAGGTGTATTCTTACTAAACTGGATATGCAGGTTCTCTTTAACTATCCTAGTTCTATTGTTGAATACTCTAAATGCTTTACTATTGATTGAGTAGAGTATCCAACAAAGAATCCTTCACCAGCCTTACCATCAAACTTGCCTAAGTGATCTATGGTATTAAGAATTGTAACAAGATACCCAAATGGTCTCATAAAGCCTAAAGCTGGTTTTATACCAACAAAAAGTTCATAAGGGGTCTTGTTATAAGGTTTAGTTACTAATACCCTATTTTTCACATAGCAAGCAGTATTAACTGCTTCAGCCCAAAAAGTAGTAGGTAGCTTAGAATCAGCTAGCATTGTCCCAGCAGCCTCAATTAGTGTTCTATTTTTCCTCTTAGCTACTCCATTTTGTTAAAGAGTTCTAACTACACTAAATTATCTCTTAATACCTTTTCTCTCACAAAACTAATTTATCTCCTTATTCTTGAACTCAGTTCTATTGACACATCTAATTACCTTATCCCTTTGATCTATTAGATTTTATACCCCAGTTATAAAGGACTTAAGAATGCCACTAGTCTCATCCTTAGTAGCTAGAAAGAAAACCCAACTAAACCTACTGTAATCATCTATGACAACTAGGCAATACATCTTTTTCATTAAGCTTTTTACAAATGTTGGACTAAACAAAAACATGTGCAACATATGTAAAGGTTGGCTGACTGAACTTACTGTTTTGGACTTACAAGAAGCTCTATGTTGCTTTCCCTTTTAACAAGCAACACAGGTTTGATTATTTTTAAAAAGTTTTGAAGGTAAACCTCTTACAAGATTTCCCTTAACCAATTTATTCATAGTTTTGAAATTTATGTGTCCAAGTCTCCTATGCCAAAGTTTAGATTCATCAGATGTGGCCTTTGTAAAGTGACAAGTTAGACCTCCGTTAGGAACAATATTCTTTAAATCAACACTATACATATTGTTCTTTCTAGGAACTTTAAGTAAAACATGACTTTCATTAGTTAACTTAAAGTTTGGAGATAAAACAATACATTTAGTGTCATTAAAAAGAACACTATTCTTTTTGTCACACATTTTTGAGACACTAAAGAGGGTAAACTTTAACTCTCTTACAAAATACACATTCTTAAAATCTAAATTACCAGTTTTGATTGTATATCTGCCTGTGATTTTCCCTCCTTTGGGGTTATCTACAAAAGCAACATATCCTCCATCTATTTCTTCATAGTCTGTAAGATAGGACATATTCCCTGTCATGTGCCTTGAGCATCCACTATCAATCACTCCTTTATCATGTAAATCCATTTATGGATTGCCCTGCACATTAGATAAGAAAATTAGTTTCTTTTGAGGATCCAAGCCATCACGAACTTGGATCTGCCTTGTGCATCAACATAATCAAAATTATTTAGGGTGATTGATGCACTGTTATGTTTTGAAACATGGTCTAAAACTTTAGTCTTTGGTTTCCAAACCCAACAAGCTAAGGCCTTAACATCAGTAACATTATTTCCCATAACAGCATTAACTACTGCTTTTGGCCTAGCAGTATTAACTACTACTTTTGGCCTAGCAGTATTAAATTTTTTATCCTCAATAGTATTAACCCTCAGATTAAAATTATTGTTTTTAAATGCTGTATTCTTGTGAATGGGCCACTTAACAAATGAATGTGTTGATTTAGAAAGATTTGTCATTGGTCTAGCACTATTCATTGTAATTTTTGGGTGAGCAGTATTAACTTGTCTGGCAGTATTAAGTGATACTAGGCCAGACTTCATTAGTACTGCTCTTGGAACCATGTTCTTTTTAGCACAGGGGTGAGTCTTTTTAGCAAAGTTTTGATAATTCACCCTTTGAGCATTATTCCAAATTGATTTTGTATTTTGAAACTGTTTTTGATTCACCATTTTACAATCTACCTGCAAGTGATCAAAACTTCCACATACATAACAAGCTTTGTTAAACATCTCAAAATTACTTCCTATTCTTTGAGACATCATATTATTCTAGTTTCTTTGATTGCCTCTAGGAGCATGAGTGTTTTGCCTATTTTGCATAACATGATTAACAGTTTTCCTAGCAGTATTTTCTTGTCTATTAGGTTTGACAAATTCTATTTTAGCAAAACTAGACTTAACTGTTTTCTTTTCAATCTTAGCCTAAGGCACATCTTCTTCCTCACTATTAGACACCTAATCCTCAATAATTAGAGCACAAATTATTCTTCCTAACTGCTTTAGGCTTTGCTTTACTAGCCTTAGCTTTACTGTTCTCAACTACAGGCTTAGTAACTACATGCTCACTTGTAAACTCTTCTAAACCAAAGAATGACAAATCAGGTTTTGGAGGCATAAAGTTTCTTGTATAATGAGGTGGAACAGCAATATACCCTAAACTTGTTTTGCACTTATCAATAATCTGACAGTCTATTAGTTTGCTTAAGCTTTTAGATGAATTCTTAAAATTTTCTATTGTTAGCTGAATTTCATCTTTTTGTTTTTGAGCCAGTTCTAACTTCCTCCTAAGCTCTATAATGGCTACTTCTCTTAAATGAATCTTACATTTTAAGACCTTGATACCTTCCTCATAAATAGACTTATTTTTCTTATAAATTAGAAGTCTTGTTCTACAGACTATAAACCTGTTTTATAAGCAATAGTATTTAACTTAGATGTCCTTAAGTCTTTTAACAGTTGTTCATTTTGTTCTTTAAGAATTTTAATATTTTCCAAACAAGATCAGTTTGAATCAGTAGATACCTCAGAGTTAGAACTTGTAAAAGAGTAAGCCATTAGTGTAAAGTTAGTTGGACCTTGTTCAGCTTGATCACTCCAATCATAACCAGAACCATCAAAAGAAACCAAAGCATTCAAAGTAGTTATCTCCACTGGCACAACCCTTTTTGTGATCTCCCTATTCATGTTTTCTTGGTTCCTTGGAGCCTTGCACTCCCTTGCAAAGTGTCCCCTTTTGTGGCAGTTGTAACACTCCACCTTCAACTTATCAAACCCAATGGTCTCAGTACCATTCATAGAAAACTTCCTTCCAGTGTTCTTTAAGTATCTCCTTGCCCTTATTGTTAGCATAGCCATCTGCCACCTCAATTCCATCTCTTCTAAATCATCAGGATGAATTTTTTATAAGTCCTCATTGTCAAGTTATGGACTGTTTAGTTGACTTGCAAAGACAGCACAGATGACAGCGTTACTCAAGTTGTCAGTTGTTGTTGAGTTAACAGCAGTAGCTTGAGTGCTAGCAGTTGTAACACCATGAGCAATATTAACTGCTCTATTTGTATTGTTGGTGCAGTTTGAGGACACAAAGGGTACGTTTTATATGTTTGTGCTTGAGCTTGATGTCCCTTTAACCTCTGGTTCATAGATCTTCTGGTTGTTGTAAAGATCATCCAGGCTTAGTGTATCTATCTTAGGCTTGTTCCTTCACATAATGGTATGTATGTTCTATTCTGGTGAAAGACTTCTTAAGAACTTTTGATTCACATCTTCTTATGAGATACTTTCACCATGAATGTCTAACTGACTGATAAGCTTTTGAATCCTATCAAAGGTTTGATCTAACACCTCTGAGCTAGATGCAGTAAAATTTTCATACTGCTACTTTAGAAGATTTCTCTAAGTCTTTTTAGTAGCAGCATTCCCTCCAAACCTCTTCTTAACAGCCTGCAGCAATGACTTGGCATCTTTGATGGAGTTAAACTTCAATTGATGTTTATTAGGGATGCACATCCAATTAAAAATACTTCTTTGCCTTCAACTCTAACCTCCTTTTGATCCTTTCTTCAGCATTTTGTAGGAGCATTTGTAGTCTCACACCTTCAACACTTTTGTTATTAGAGGTTCATTACCATGTCTCTATGACTTTCCTATAGAGAATAATCAATCATCTAGATGTATTGTTCCATCCTTAACCTCCAAAACCTCATACTCACACTGGTTTGAGCATAGCCCACTTTTTGGATGCAGCCACCATATGTGCCGCGTCTTGATCCATTTTTGTAACCTAAAAGAACTATGTATTCAAAACATGTCTTCTTAACTAAGCTTCTCCAACAAGCACTAATACCACTTATTGATCCCCACTTAAATAGATACTGAATACCTTAGCTTGTGTAAGTTAAGTTATGCAATAAATCCTACACAACTATGATCGAAACTTGTAAAATGTTCAAAGTTAGCTGAATCTAATCCTATTGTAGGCTCTATGTAATAATTACTAATAAAGAAAATTAAGTATAACGAACTTGATGCTAAAGTAGAACAACCTAAACTTGTGTCTTATATCTTGTTTATCCATGTGACGTCGAACTCATACAAGACCAAAATATAATTAGATCACAATCTCTTGACAAAATCCTCATCTATCAGACACATATCTAAATTGATAGAAAATATGAGCATTGAGCACCATAAGAAAAATCACACACCTTTGCTAGATTCGTCAAGTCTTTGTCACAACGTTATAAGCACGAACAAGTTACCTTCTCCTAAAAGGTATAATAAAACACAAACCCAAATAATTCCACTTCAACTTCAAATAGGTCATAAACAACGTTCTTCGTAACCAATTCGAAGAAATAATCCAAAATACGAGCCTTTGAAACTTTTAGGAACATTTAAACTAAAAACCTTCCAGAACAAAAACTTTGACACATCTTTTCTTCATAAAGTCGACACCAACAAAAACCTTGAACAATCCTAGATATCGAGAGCCACGAGGCTCTGATACCAATTGTGGAGATCTTTATGACCCCTTAGATCATTATTAAGACTCATCTAGGATATAGTAACAATGATTAATAAACTTGCACAACGGAATAATAAAACAGAAATCAGAGTTACTTCAAGGTTTTCTTTATTCATTATATCCCCAAGATCAAATGATCCTTGAGGCTAAACTAACTAATACATAGATGTTTATAACACATCTACTAACTATCTAACTATGCTAACTAACTAAACGTGTACACACACACGTTTTGTTTTAGTCGACTCTCATTGAGAACACACACTTTTCTGGATACTAAAACAATATGCCTAGACCTCCTTTTATAGCATAAGGAGTCAAGGCTTTACATGGAAACTATTTAAAAGATATTAATGAGTTTGACCAAATCTTTATCTCTTCATCTTTATCTCTTTTTGACCAAATCTTGGTCAAGGCTTTACATGGAAACTATTTAAAATATATTAATGAGTTTGACCAAATCTTTATCTCTTCATCTTTATCTCTTTTTGACCAAATCTTTATTTTCTTCTACATCTTGTAGAATCCCACAATGACGACTTTGGTCCTTTTGTTTCCATCTTGTTTCATTCGTGTTTTGTCTTATCAACTCAAATATAATTCCCAACAATCTTCCCCTAGTTGATAATGACAAAACCAAATAAGCACGAACTTCCCCTGAAGTTAATATACGAATGAAAACTTCCCCTTAAGCTACCAAGGATCTACAAGTTGCAAATCATCAAATCTTCTTCCCCTTTTTGTCATCATCAAATCGGGGACTAAAGTATGCAACTTCGATCTTCACAACCACGAACCAATATTACACTTCTAATCCAAGCCTTCTATCTCCTCAAATTACCCACCATTAAGCACAATAAGAAAAATGAACTTGAGTAGTAGACACTCACACTAGCAGTAGTAATAATGACTAGTAGTAGCAAAAACCTTCACCTCGATGTAGCATGTAAATGGTTAAACATTTTAACATTAAGCTTCCCCTGAAACCCATATGTTAACCATTTCTTGAATCTTCAATTCTGTAGGCTCTATGTAATAATTACTGATGAAGAAAATTAAGTATAACGAACTTGATGCTCAAGTAGAACAACCTAAACTTGTGTCTTATATCTTGTTTATCCACGCGACGTCGAACTCATACCAAGACCAAAATATAAGTAGATCACAATCTCTTGACAAAATCCTCATCTATGAGACACATATCTAAAGTGATAGCAAATGTGAGCATTGAGCACCATAAGAAAAATCACACACCTTTGCTAGATTCGTCAAGTCTTCGTCACAACGTTATAAGCACGAACAAGTTACCTCCTCCTAAAAGGTATGATAAAACACAAACCCAAATAATTCCACTTCAACTTCAAATAGGTCATAAACAACCTTCTTCGTAACCAATTCGAACAAATAATCCAAAATACGAGCCTTTGAAACTTTTAGGAACATTTAAACCAAAAACCTTCCAGAACAAAAACTTCGACACATCTTTTCTTCATAAAGTCGACACCAACAAAAACCTTGAACAATCCTAGATATCGAGAGCCACGAGGCTCTGATACCAATTGTGGAGATCTTTATGACCCCTTAGATCGTTATTAAGACTCATCTAGGATATAGTAACAATGATTAATAAACTTGCACAGCGGAATAATAAAACAGAAATCAGAGTTACTTCAAGGTTTTCTTTATTCATTATATCCCCAAGATCAAATGATCCTTGAGGCTAAACTAACTAATACATAGATGTTTATAACACATCTACTAACTATCTAACTATGCTAACTAACTAAACGTGTACACACACACGTTTTGTTTTAGTCGACTCTCATTGAGAACACACACTTTTCTGGATACTAAAACAATATGCCTAGACCTCCTTTTATAGCATAAGGAGTCAAGGCTTTACATGGAAACTATTTAAAAGATATTAATGAGTTTGACCAAATCTTTATCTCTTCATCTTTATCTCTTTTTGACCAAATCTTCTGTCACTAATGTGCACTTTGGCAGCAGTAGTAACGAGAAAACATGGCAGTACAAACTTGTAATTAAGCATGTATTATGAAGTCTTTGTGTTTTTATAATATAACCCCCCCCCCCCCCCCCCCACCCCCCCCCCTATGGCAGTATAAAAATCTAACAAGCAGTAAACTTTCCTTATGGCAAGTATAATGAGTAAATACTGGTGATTACTTTCTACAGTACTAAGTATTAATAGCAGTAGTAAATAAATTCAAACCACAAGATTTACTCGCACCTGTACCTTACCAAACAAATCACCACGAAGCAGCCAATCAATCCAAAAGCAATGACAACATTTAATATTTAGGTGCTACAATGTGTAACTTTTTGCCCAAGTAAGTATGTAATCAAACGAGGCAGTAATAAACACCAAATCGATCCCAAGAGAAACAGTACCAATGTGTACATGAGCAAGTATTTTGCCAACGAACAAGCAGTATTATCTTGTGTTGCCAGTAACCACACTCGACCAAAGCTTGTTCCTTAGTAGTAGACTTAGTCGATCTAAAAAGAAGTAGAGTTGCTTACTTGTAATTATTAATCGATTGACAAAGAGACCTTTACTGCTCAAACATAATCACTACAACCTCTTACTTCATTGTACCATCAGTCGGCCTTCTCAAATAGCCTTGCTCGTCGAAACCCTAAAGAAGTAAAGTTACTTCTTTTGCTGCTTTTTTTTCATACCAAGAAACGATCAAACCCTAGATGAAATAGGGTTTTCTTTCAACTTCTTCTTGAATCTCCTTTTGGGGGCTACTATAAATAACATCAGATGTATGGAAGTTAGCATATCATCTTAATAATCTTTTCTGTTTGCACGTCTTGAACGAGATTGTAGCTTCCAAGAAATCAAAACCAGGAACAATACAATCTTGGTTTCTGAATACAAAATATAACAATTTCACTTTTTTGTCAGATTAGGGTTTGCCAAAAACCCTAACTCTACCAAATTCATCAATTAACCAAATAGAAATTTGTCTCTTCTTTTTCTTTACAACACGACACAAAAATACCTTGTTGACCCTAGATCGAGAGCCACGAGGCTCTGATACCAATTGTGAGATCGTTTAAGCCCATCTAGGATATGTTTTACTAGATAAATTAAATATGACAGTGGAATAATAAAGAATAATTATATTTCTACTAAGGTTGTTATCATAAAAGTTTCCACCAAGCCTTAATATTATTTAATCAGAATAATACAGTTACTTATCTCTAACAGTAACAGGGATCAAGGAAAACCTTAATTACCTTGAGGCTACATCACCACTATACACGTCTACATCTCAAACTCTTGCACACACACACATGTTTTTCTGTGTACACACACTTTTCTGGATACTAAAACTATGTGTCTATGATCTCTTTATATAGAGAGATCATGACTTACAAATAAAGTTAACATAAAGATATAAACAAGTAAATCTTTTAAACATTAAGAAATATCTTTTGTTATCTTATCTTCTTAAGAGATCTTTATCTTATGATATATTTGACCAAATCTTCCATAATTTCTCCACAGTTTTTAGAATTACAATGTCTGTAGATTTAGGTCCTTATGTTTATTAATTTTATTTATTTTGTCTATCAAATCTAGAATAAGAACAATCAACCTCCTAAAGCAGATTGAGTATCCAAAAATTGCTATTAGGAGAAACTTCATAAAAGCTTTACAAGTGTTTGTGAAAGTTAAATCAACAAGAGCAGGTAGTAGCTAATGTTGGGTACTCATACTCATTGGAGCCTTCTGACGTTTCGATATAATTTACGATTATGGACAATGTTGACGAGGAGAATATTATTCCTTTGGATGAAATTACTTCTTAAATTCCTCCGTCTATTGCAATCACACCCGTCTTACCGACTATGAAGCCTGAGGACTCTCTCATCATGAGGAATGAGGATCTTAGCACTATTCCTGAAAAGGAATCAGATGAATTCATAAAGTCTAGTGTTGAGGACTATGCTCCAATCCCAAGTGAGTTCGAGGATGCATCCGGGAGTGATAGTGATTGTAATTTACCTTCGCAAGAAGGATCCACAACTGAATGACCACCCCTTAGGGGGAGATTGTTAGCCGTGATTTTAGTAAAGTGATGGTCATTTTGCTTCTCATTTCTTTTCTTAGTGCAAGTAACCATCTCATTTTTCTCTAATTTGTCTTTCTTTCTCTAGTTCTTTCTCTTTCTAAAATCTTTTTCTTATTTTTGTGTTCATGGTGATGAAATGATATCTCTATCAATGTTAGAGAACATCGAGAGTAAGGACTCTTATGTTTCTAACCTTGATGAGCCGGCTTTGCTTGTCACACCTCTTTCCGATTTTAATAAGGATGAATGTTTCGACCCAGGTGGCGACGTTGATGAGATTGAGCTTCTACTTCACCATAATACGCCTACTCCTAAGATGCGCGTTGTTTCCATTCTCGAGGGGTTCACCAATGAACCGCCTCTCGAAGAGAATGATGATTTATTTGATTTGGAATCTAAAGAGAATGTATGGAAGAAGATTTTGTACAATGCTCCAATTGATGATTTGATGACAGAGGATAAAGTTTTCGACCCTGAGATTTTGGAGAAAATTTTTTCTCCAACATATGTGAGCTTACCCTTTGAGGATCGCCATTATCTTTCCCTCACATATGTTATTAGAATTTTTCTTCCTTATCTCACTTATTCTAAGGATTCTTCTCTTCTTCTCTCCTCCAGGAGTGAAGATACTATCTTTGACCTCGACATCTCCATTTTTAGTTGTTATTCTCTTGAGCTGGTGGTATCTCATCAGAGTGGAACTTTCATGTGCTTCAATGTTTATCTAAATATCTTGAATGAAAGTCCGATGGAGATTTTCTCTTCCACATGTTTCGTCCCTAATATCACGATGATATGGGGAGAGTCAAGCTAGAGACTCGCTAAAAAACAAGCGCTTCTCGGGAGGCAACCCATGTCTTTTCTTCTTTCTATTTTCTTAATAAATAAGTGTGTGATTTTATAGCCTAAGTGTGGGGGCGTGCTTCTTTCTTTGGTGTGTGGTACCATTTTTGCAGGATTCCTTAAGATCGTGAAGACCCATGCTTGTTTTCAATCCTCCATATCATCGGATCTTCGTCTTCTGCTTATTTTGGAATCACTCATTCCTTGACTGGATCTTATATATTTTTTTGTTTTCCCCTTTCATACTTGGAATTTTTTTGCATTTGCCTTTTTTGTTTCGGAAGTTGGGGTATAAACTGATATTTTACTTTAAGGACAAGTTCCATTCTAAGTGTGGGGGGGTATTTCTATCGGATTGATCATACCTGTGTATATATGTTCCAAAGCAAAACCCCAGTTTTGACCAAATTTTAAAAGTTTATTGTTTGTTATGTTATTTACGTATTTTTTTATTACTATATATATACATATATATATATATTAAAAAACTGAAATGATGAAAATATAAAAATATAGAAATAAGTAGGCCCGTAAAACTAGGTAGCTTTTGACTTGACCGAGTTTTAACTCTAGCTTTTCCCTTAGCTTTTTAGACTAAGCGTTTGCTAAACTTTAAAATTTTTCAAAGAACCAAAAATGATAGAGCTAGATATAAGTTAGATGTTAAGCATGGAGTAGTTGGATCTCTTTAAAGCTCATAGAGGTTAATTGTGGCTTTTTGCTCCTACCAGCTTAATAAACATCATATAATTGTTAAATAAATAAAGTTACTTTGGTTTTTGCGATTCTTAGTTTAAACCCCTTCGTAAAGATTCCTTCTGGTGAAATTAAGGTACACATCGAGGTTCTGTCAGTGTTGTGGTACGCTCCCGGGTCTTGTCGATTAGGACGCCCGATGTCTCGGTTGCTAAAAGACCACAAGACTTTAAATTTGGCAAATATTAATAATAATAATAATAATAATAATGTAATAAACCGAAGCCGAAATAAGACTTCTGGATCATGGTCGGCTCGCATACCGATGTGACATTCGTTTAAAGGGTGGAGGTAATAATAATAATAATAAAAAATGTGGGCTGATAAAAGTTTACTGTCTCTGGTCGGTTCGCTGCCGATATGGCAGTCTTCAAAAGAAGGCCCATAGTAAGAATAATAAATTCAAGACTGATAAAAGTTTGCTGCATCTGGTCGGTTCGCTCCCGATGTTGCAGCCTTCAAAAAGGTCGAGGATCCCTTGGTCGAAATAAGACTCCTGGACCATGGTCGGCTCGCATACCGATGTGACAGTTGTTTAAAGGACCGATGAAATAAAAAGGATAACCCCTAAATTATGCGAAATTAGAACCTTAATGTTGACCTTATTCTCACCATGTCGTCTCTTTAGGAAATGATTTCAAACTAATTGTGGTCTAAACCAGACACCTTTATGATAATAAGAACATAATTTATTTGTCACAAGTAATAATAATAAAATCCTTAGAGGATTTAATTAAGCGAGGCGAAAAGTGGCTTATGCGCACACAATTAGCATTTATGAGTAGTGTTAGCATTTAATCTTATATTTGACTGTGATTTCGTTTTAAGCTTGGTTTGGGAATTGTGAAAATCAAGGATGACGAACTCCCGTTCTTTAAGCCTTTTAAATAAAGTTTATTAAAATTTTATTTTAGATTTTATTTATTATCGAATAAGTGGTTAAAACGGGGGCGCTTGCGAATTAAACAATTTTTGAATCTTCTTAATGGACCTTTTCTGTTCTTGTTTGATTGTGAGGGGTCATAAGTTAAGGGGGGTTAAATTATTTATTTCCGGGCGTGTTTTATTAACATTGTGTGGGGGTCTAGCAATGGCTTAGTGTGGAGGAATTTGATGTGTGCTAAAACACACATCATTTATAACCCGAAAAACACTATTAATTGGACTAAAAACATGAAATATGCTTAATATTATTGCAAATATGTTTGGTTTGTGTTTTTATGTCTTACAGGTAAAAAGAATTGAAAACGAAGCAAAAACGGTAATTTTTGGGCGACTTTCGACGACGTTTTTACGTTTATCGAGATTCAAATGATCTCGTAAAAATCCCACGATCACTCCATTTGATAGAGCACGAAATTACGAGTATATCGGTACCTTACTCGCCCCTTGAACATTTCCTATTTGAACCCTGTCACGTTTTATTTGAACCTTTATATAAATAAAACATGGTCCTTAGTAAAAATGGGTTAAATATATTATTTTGGAGAAGTAAATACACAACTATGCCTAGCATAGTTGGTATTGTTGGTTGCACTAGAATTTGGACCGAGAGGTCCTTAGTTCGAGTCCCAGCATGCCTTGTGCTGGGGTATTATAACCTCATGCCACGTAGCCCACTCAGGTGGTGCCACGTAGCGACCCGACCCGGCCCATGATCCGACCTGGACCCGTCCTGATCTGACCCGATTGACGACCACCGTTGACCGGTGCTCCGGAAATGGTTGACCGGTGGTCCGACGGTGGTTGATCGGTGGTTGACTGTCGTTGACCGCCGTTGACCACCATTGACTGGTGGTTCGGAAGTGGCTCCGATGACGGCTCCGGTGACGTCTGACCAATGAGGTGCCGCCATGTGGCGGCGGCGCCGTTATTTTTGACATGTCAGTGTATTGTGCATGTACGAGGTGGCGGACCAATAGGAAGGTGACACGTGGCATTCTTTGGCGGCTAATGATTGGGGGTACGAGGTTCCAGAAGCAATTATGGGTATTAATGGTAATTAATGCCAATCATTGACAATATATGGCCAATCATTGGATGGCGTTGGAATGAAGCAACAATTGTATGGACAAGAATGAATGGAAGATGCTGGAATGAGGGCGAAATGACTATAATACCCTCACAATTGGGCTATAAAAGAAACACATCCAGATCAGTGTGAGGTGTTAGAATTGTAGGATTTAATTTAGGATACTTTTAGGAGTAGTGTAGTATAGTTTTAGCTTATTGTAAAAGCTTTTATAGCTTATTTGGCTTATTGTAATCCACTCCTTTTAGCTTATTTATAAAGATGTTTTGAAGATTGAAGTGCTTATTTTCTTATAACTTATTCTTTTTCTAATCCTTTATTTTCTTTTCTTTTCTTTTTAAGCTTATTTTGGCTTATTGTTGCTTCTAGCTTATTTCTTACTTTAAATAAGCCTTCATTTGGCTTATTAGATTTAGATCTAAGCTCATATTATCCAAATAAGCTTTTGCTTATTTCATCTTGTCTTCTTGTTTTACTTATTTGGTTGCTTATTTTTTTGCTTATGCTCGATTCGAATTGCTAAAAGGGTGTCATGAGTCTTCTACTCGGCTTATTCTTTAAGTCTTGAGCACCCTTATTTTCGAGAGCTTATTATTTAGTTTAGTAGTTATAAAAGCTTTTTAGTAGTTAAAGTTTTCATGTTACTTATCTAGATCTTATAAGAAGTTTTAGCTTTTAGCTTATTTGTCATAACCTTTTGTTTTCTTGTCTTATCTCTTATTTCATCCTTCCATCACGTAAGGCCGGAGCTTAAGGGTCTTATAAGGTTGATAAATAGATAAATTTTTAATCTTTACGGTTTTTATGAAAGTAATTAGTAGATAAAGTTGACACCTTTATTTACTAATTAGTAAAGTAGAAGCTTTTAGCGTGATTAGCTTATTTGTTTATTAAGGGGGTGTTTGGGATTGCTTATAGAAAATAAATTATTCGTTTTGAAAACGAATAATCAGATAATCAGTGGTTACAAAACATGATTTAGAAATGTAGTGTTTGGATTTGATTATGTTGTATGATAACGCAATAATCAGATAATCAGTTTTTTAAGTGTTTGGCAAATTAGATTATTTGATAGTTTAATAAGCGAAATGACCAAAAAGAACACTAAAGTATTCTATATTTACAAGAGAAAAGGAAGTAAGAATTAAATGCTTGAGGGTAAAATTTTAAATTGATAGCAAAAGGAATAATGCGTTTTCAAAAAGCATGTCAGGGGCTGCAGTTGCAAAATGGTGTTATGATGCCTCGAAATCGCAAAAAAAGTGATTATTACTTGTACATTACCAAGCACTATTAACTACTTATTTACGTTTTCCAAACGTGATAATCAGAAAATCATCTTTATAACGCAAACACAAACACCCTCTAAGTTTCTAAGATCGGGTGGTTTTATATCATTGCGGTTCATCATTCGGGTCTATCCTCTTTCTCTTTTCAATTTTAGTAGTTTAGATTTATTTAGTTTAAAAATGTGTATGTTTGCTTATTTGTTGCTTAATATGCTTAGTGAGTAGATTTTTCTCATATGCTTGTTAAGTGTTAAATTGTTTAGTGAATTAAGTGTGATTAATAAAAAAGGGAAAAATATTGATTAGTGATTTTTATATTACTTAGATTAGTGTTTTATTTAGTCGAACGGGGAAAAGCCATAAGATTAAGTAGGCACTAATTTAGTAATCGATGTCTTAATAAAAGTTGTTTTCAATATAAGCCAACGTTGTGAGAAGATAATTTGTTAGAAAGATATTGATTTGTCGATAAGGACTTAATTGAATATTTAATTTACACTTAAGGATCTAATCAATACACTTCGCAAGCATATCTTTTATTATATATCGTTCTTCGTTTAATTGCTCGTTATTTGCTTTCTAGTTTTTCTATAGTTTATTAAATTTTTAGTTTTAAATCAAAAACAAAAATATTTGATATTCGAGCATCAAACAAAATACTTTCGTGGATTTTAAATTCATCTCTCGCCGTGGATACGACACTCGGAAGATAAACTATTAATTTTCCTAAAGTAATTTTCATATCTAACGGGAAATACTATATATTATTACGACACGCGTTTGAACGATTATCAAAATGGCGCCGTTGCTGGGGAGAGGTGTACGATTTCTACGTGGTGTTTCGAAGTTGATGCCTTGAAGATCCTTTCTTCGGAAAGTTTATTTTCGTACTTATTAAAAATATAAAAATTAAAAAATAATTTTCTTCTTATTTTATTTTATTTTTTTTTGAAGTTGATTGCCTTGAAAGATTGTCTTTTACTTCGAAAAGTTTTTATTTTTAGATTACTTATTAAAAATATAAAATCAAAAAATAATTTTCTCTTATTTTATTTAATTTTTTATTTTTTTTCCTTTTCGTTTTTTTAATATTATAAAAATATGAAAAATATTTTATTTTATAGTATCATTTAATTTTATAAACATCTAATAAATGTTTTCTCCTTATCTCTTATTTCGTTTTGAATTCTTATCAGAACGCTTGTCTTGTGTTATGAGGTGCTCGTGGTGTGTGAGGGCGTTTATCGGTGGGAATTGTCGGAGTTGTGTACCAATGTGTTGTTGTTCAAAGTAGAGTTTGTCCGTAACTCGTTCCCAGTTTGTTATGATGATAGACCAGCACAACTTTTCTTACCCATCTCCTAGAGTCCCAGTATGGAGACATACTCTACTTGTGAGTTATGTGGGAACGATTCGTCAACTTGATGGAGTTTGATTGTCCGCCATGCTCCACCACGGGTACCGCTTGTCTATGAGCAGGAACTGAGCTACAATCAAAACTTTAATGATAATTATTATCCACAAAATTCACCAAGTTTTCCTTAACAATATCTTTGTTGTGAAAACTGTGGGGGACCTCATGAGAATTTTTAGTGTCAACCAAGGAATCAAAATTACTTTGAGTCTAACCCTTGCTATAATCCTAATTCCTACGGTTTTGACCAACCCACACAGACATCCATCGATCATCAACCTCCTAAAGAAATGAGTATCCAAGAATTGCTACTTCAGGAGAAACTTCATAAAGTTTACAAGCCATTTGTGAAAAGTTAAATCAACAAGAGAAGGCAGCTAATGTTAGTACTCATACTCCCGAGCCTTCACGACGTTTCAATATTATTTACGATGATGACGAGGAGAGTACTATTCCTTTGAATGAAATTACTTCTCAAATTCCTCCAATCACACCCGTCTTACCGACTATGGAGCCCGAGGACTCTCTCATCATGAGGAATGAGGAACTTAGCACTATTCCTAAAAAGGAATCGGACGAATTCATAAAGTCTAGTGTTGAGGACCTTGTTCCAATCCCAAGTGAGTCCGAGGATACTTTCGAGAGTGATGGTGAGTGTGATTTATCTTCGTGTGATGATTTTTCTCCCATTGACGTTCCAGAGGGAAAATCTGTGACTTTCTCTAACCCTCTCTTCGATTCAAATGACGATTTTACCTCTAGTGATGACGAGTCACTTTCCGATGAGGACGTTCCGGAAGATAATGTTAAAATTTACTCGAACCCCCTTTTCGAATTCGATGACGAATACATCTCTAGTGACGTAAATCCTCATTTTGATGAGGTGTTTGTTAGCCGTGTTTTTATTAAAGTGATGGTCATTAAATATTCCCGAGCCTTGTATAAGAAAAACTTAGTTTTTGAGAATTTATCTAAGCTAATTGGGCCTAGGTGTCGGGCTTAAGTCCATTAGTAATAGGTCCGGCCCAAAGTCAAGCCCAACAACCCAAGAAAGGTTTTATCTCTTGTAACTATATAAAGCTCTCTCTAAGTGTGGAGAGGGTGTTGCTTCTCATTTCTTTTCTCAGTGCAAGTAACCATCTCATTTTTCTCCCATTTGTCTTTCTCTCTTTAAAATCTTTTTCTTATTTTTGTGTTCATGGTGATGAAATGATACATGTATCATGTGGTATCAAGAGCCTCGGGTGGGTGTAGTGGTTTCGTTGTGGTTGTGAGCTTATCGGGTACAACTTATTCTAGTTTTATTTCGTTTAAATTTTTTCTTCTTTCTGGTTATTTCGAAAAAACCTAGAATCCACAAATCTTGGGCTTAATATTCAATCATATATTTATTGTTGGGCTTCTAATCTGATGGTAACAGACGTGTGATTTCAAACATTAAAAGCGTAGCAATTTTTTTTTCTTTCTTTCTTTTCACTATTATTTATGTGGCTTATTTATTTGTAAGCAACTTATTTCTTGTTCAAGCTTATTTCGAGTGTAAGCAGCGTATTTGTTCGTCTTATTTTTCTGGACTTATTTCTTGGTCTAAAGCTTAGTTTCGAGTAAAAGTGCTAATTTTCGAGAGTTTTTTTTTTGGTTTGCTTCTCTTTCACGCGTTTGAAGAAAGAGCACAAGGACAAGTTTTTGTTGTTACTCGTTGTGGTCCAGAAAAGGACATAGTACGTCTTTCTTGTTTGTGTGTCAGGCGAACAATACCAAGTAACATAAATAAGGCGAGTTATACGTTTGTGTGTGAAGGCCAGTTATACGTTTGTTTGAAGGCGAGTTGTACGTTTGTTTGAAGGCGAGTTATACGCTTGTTTGAAGGCGAGTTATACGTTAGTTTAAAGGCAAAGTATACGTTTGTGAGGCGAGTTATACGTTTCCTTATGGGCGAAAGTAAGGTGAACTATACGGTTTTAGTAAGGCGAACTATACGTTATCAACTAGGGCGATTTATACAACACCAAAACAACCAAGCGAATTATACATAAGAAAAAATGGTGAAACGTGCTCTTTCTGTGTAATTTTGGGTTTTATGGTTTCGTGTGTCGGTTAACTATGGGACTTCAAACTTACATCATTACGATCGTCATCCTTTTTCAATCATCGTGGTATATTTGGTTTTTACCGACGATCACCGTACCATCCCGTGAGATTACAAATATACTCGTTCGTTCTTTTATAACTTCAAAACGAAAAAGACGATTACAAATAGGAGGGAAAACTTTCTTTAATTAAAAAGAATCAAAAAGTGTCACATGCAGTCCCTCTCTTTTAACCATAATTTCACCATTAGTCCTTATTGCATTATAAGCCCTTCTAGTTGAAACTACAATTACACCGTTAGTCTTTTTTCAACCAAACTTTACCGTTTGTCCTTTTAAGCTCAACAATCGTTAACAAAAGCTCAAGTTTTTCAATAACAACAACGATTTCAACAACAACAATTAATTATTGTTTCACGGTTATTTCTTTATTTAGTAAAATCCCGTAAAAGTTGATTTTTTATAGTTTAAGTCATAGATTTGTAAACTCCCGTGAACGTCAATTGGTTTCAATCCACAACAACAATCACTTTACCCACTAAAGATCCTTGTTTATCATTTCACATCACTTTTGCAATGTCGACTCAACAAGACATTTATGCAGCCGGTTCCGAAAACCGCCCTCCTATCCCTAACAAAGAGAACTATGTTCCATGGTCATCACGTCTTCTCCGTTATGCTAAGAGTAGACCAAATGGAAAATTGATCTACAACTCCATTATGAATGGTCCGTATGTCAGACGAATGATTCCTGAACCAGGTGATCCAGCCCGTACAGTTCATGTTCCTGAAATGTTTCATGAACAAACTGACGATAAACTTACGAAAGCAGAAATTAAGCAGATGGAAGCTGATGATCAAGCAATTCAGGCTATTCTTCTCGGTCTTCCTGAAGACATCTATGCTGCTGTTGATAGTTGTGAAACTGCTCAAGAAATCTGGTTACGTGTTCAACAAATGATGAAAGGTCCAGATATCGGATTTCAAGAGAAAAAGGCCAAGTTGTTTAATGAATAGGAAAGGATTACTTCCACTGATGAGGAATCGATTGAGTCTTACTATCATTGTTTCTTAAAGTTGATGAATAATTTCAAGAGAAATAAACACTTTCCAGAAAAGATTGCCAGTAATCTCAAGTTCCTAAACAACTTACAACCAGAATGAAGTCGACATGTTACCATTGTTCATCAAACAAAGGACTTGCATATAGCAGATTACACTCAGTTGTATGATTTTTTGAAGTACAATCAAAAGGAGGTAGATGATTTAAGAGCTGAACGACTTGCAAAAACACATGATCCGCTAGCACTCATGGCAAATTCCATCAATCCTTTCAATTATCCAGTGTTTCACCAAGATCAACCATCATCAAGTACCTACATGCAACAACCACTTCCCAACAACAACAACAACTATAACCCACAATCATCATTCAACCAGAACTATATGCAACAACCAATGCCAAATCCCAAAAACATTACAGATCCCACAACCGCAATGAACATGGCACTTGTTCTAATGGCTAAGGCATTCAAACTAAACTACTCAACACCAACCAACAACAACCAGAGAATTTCATCAAACCCTCGTAATAGGCAGATTGCTCAACCGGGTATGAATATGGGTCAAGACAGACAGATGCAGATAGCTGGAGGCAATGGTGAGAATCAGTTTGGACAGTATGCTGGGCAGAATGTTGGGAATCAGAACGGGTATAATGCAGTACAGAATGTCAGGAATCAGGTTGTCAAAATGCAGTTCAGAATCCGGGTGTTCAGAATATTGGAAATCAGAATGGGCTAATTGTTGTTCCGGGGATTGCTAATCAGAATCCGAATGGGAATGGTAATGTTGTAGCAGCACGGGCTGAGGGTAACACAATTGGGAATAATGGTAATCAGATAAAGTGTTACAACTGCAGAGGATTAGGTCATCTTGTTAGGAACTGCACAGTCAGACAAAAGAGAAGGGATGCTGCTTATCTTCAGACTCAGTTGTTGATTGCTCAAAAAGAAGAAGCAGAAATCCAACTCCAAGCTAAAGAGTTTGATTTGATGGCTGCTGCAGCGGATCTTGATGAGATTGAGGAAGTCAATGTAAACTGCATTTTGATGGCTAATTTGCAGCAAGCATCTACATTGGGTTCTCAGACTGACAAAGCTCCCATCTATGATTCAGACAGATCAGTTGAGGTTATCCAAATTTGTTTATGCTGCGTTGACTCGGGTTGTTCCAAGCATATGACCGGGAATTTAAAGCTTCTCATCAATTTCGTCTGGAAGTTTTTGGGAACTGTTCGCTTTGGAAATTATCATGTTGCTGCAATTTTGGGTTTCAGTGATCTTCAATGGGGAAATATTCTGATCACCAGGGTTTATTTCGTTGAGGGCTTGGGGCATAACCTGTTCTCGGTTGGGCAGTTTTATGATTCAGACTTAGAGGTCGCTTTCAGAAGAAACACATGTTTCATCAGAAACTTAGAAGGAGTTGATTTGTTAAAAGGAAATCGCACAACAAACCTTTACACCATCAATCTCCATGAAATGGCCTCTGCATCCCCAATTTGCCTCATGGCTCGAGCAACTTCTACCAAGTCATGGTTATGGCATCAACGTTTATCCCACCTCAACTTTGACACCATAAATGACCTTGCCAAAAACGATCTTGTCACCGGTCTTCCAAAATTCAAATATCATAAAGATCATTGATAGGTGTAAAATACACATATCCGTTTGTACCTAAAATAACCCAAATAAACCCAAAACAGACCAAAAATGGCAAAAATATGCTTGTATTTATGTTTTGTGTATGCAGGTATGGATAAGTCAAAAATCACAAGAAAACAGTCAAAAGTGAGCAAACACGGCAGACTCGTTTTACCACACCGAACAGAAAATGGCTTTGGGTTATCAAAATCCTTTTTATCTCAAGCAAGCTCAGCGAAAACATCAGTGTTTGTATGATGGCAAAGTGTTACTTGAAAAGCATGATCCTCCTGTTGTGCATGATTCGGAAGAGACACTGCAGCTTGCTCAAGAGAGTCGCCAAAAAATGAAACAATTGAACAAAGAAATAAAACCGGCAAACTATACAAAGATTAATCATCTTTCGGGGGTTTTTGTTTCTCAAACGGCCAAGTCACAAGAAGAGGTGTACCTTGTAAATACTTCCAAAATTGCCACTGTTTCAAATCGATTTCCATACAAATGAAGAATTTTTGGATGACACTACTCTAAGTGTTGCACGAAAATTTCTAAATGAGGTAAAAAGCACCATTGTGACTCTTCAACGTGTTGTCAAACATAGAATGACTTTAGATACACACAATTGGTCGTCCATTGCTCATCAGGAGATTCACAAAATTTTAAAAGAAGAAATTTTTCCTATCATCAACCAAGTGGATACTAGACTTCAAAATTTTGAAATACAATTTTTGAAAGAAGCAGCCAAATTTGTTCGAGACTTTAAATCTCTTGCAAAAGAAGCTGATGAATCTCTTGCTAAGCACAAGACATTGGAATTGGAAATTGAGCGTCTCTTGAGAGCAGTTGTCAGTCAAGACATTATGTCTATTGTGCAAAATCCATCGGTTGTAGATTCATCAAATCTCCAAACTGAGCTTGACCGTACGAAAGAACGACTTGAAAATTGTATCATTAAAAAGGATGAATGACATTGCTAAACTTTGGAATGATTGGTACAAAAAGTGTGAAATGCAAATATGACAAAATTTCGTACGATAAAGCTTATAATGACATGCAACAAAAGATCAAACGGTTGCAAGCTCAGTTGGGAGACCAAAAGGGTAAAAGTAAGGATACTCCATGTGTATCAAATACCCTTGATCCTTTGTCTCAGAAACTTGAAAATGAGAATGTAGAATTAGAGTTTCAGGTTCGGAATTATGAAAAGGAAATTGCTCACCTTAAGACCACATACAAAAACCTGTTTGACTCTATCTCTGTGACACGTGCTCAAACTAAAACAATAATTGACTCTTTGCAAAACAAATTACAAGATACGATCTATGAAAATGCTAAGCTAAGAGCCCAGTTATTTGATAAAGTTTCTGAACAAGTGGAACATGATACTGTGATTGCCCCAGGAATGTTTAGGATGAATCCTTTCAAGCCTTCTAGGGAAGAAATGTATGTTCCTACCAAAGTTAGAGCGAGCGTTAGGACAAATCCAATCACCGTTTCACAACCTCATGTCGTCACTAAGGAAGATGTTAATTCTGACTCAAATGGTTTATCTTCTACAGGAGTAGACAACACGGCTAAGACCAGAAGGCCACCAAAATAAAAAGCCTAGGAGCAATACAAAGAATGATAGGGTCCCCTCTGCGTCTAAGAGTAGTTGCAACAAGAATAAAGAAGTTGAAGTAGAAGAACACCATAGGAATTTACTGCTTTCTAAGAATAAGAAACATATGTCATCTGAATGTAAACACGTTAAGCTTGATATTCGGAATGATAAATCTGAAGTTATTTGTGCTATGTGTAAGCAATGTTTAATCACTGCTAATCATGATGTATGTATGCTTAATTATGTGAATGACATGAATTCTCGTGGCAAGAAACAAAAGGCAAATGTTTCAAACACTGAAAATCAAAAGAAACAAAAGCCAAAGGTTATAAAGCCTAAGAAAGTAGGGTCCAACGAAAGACTTGCTTCACCTAAGCCTAGTAAACCTAGATTTTGCCTTAGGTGGTCACCAACTGGAAGACTTTTTGACATTAAAGGAAAAATAATCGCATCCAGTGAATCTGAGAGTCAATCTGACTGCTCTAATGGTGATAATGCTTGTACTTCTAACCCTTCGGAACCTAAAATCAAACGGTTTCCAAATTCTACTTCCTTTCTTGGCAGGTTATCCAAATTTGTTTATGGTGCGTCGACTCGGGTTGCTCCAAGCATATGACCGGGAATCTAAAGCTTCTCATCAATTTCGTCTGGAAGTTTTTGGGAACCGTTAGCTTTGGAAATGATCATGTTGCTGCAATTTTGGGTTTCGGTGATCTTCAATGGGGAAATATTTTGATCACCAGGGTTTATTTCGTTGAGGGCTTGGGGCACAATCTGTTCTCAGTTGGGCAGTTTTGTGATTCAGATTTAGAGGTTGCTTTCAGAAGGAACACTTGTTTTGTCAGAAATCTAGAAGGAGTTGATTTGTTAAAAGGAAACCGTTCAACAAATCTTTACACCATCAATCTCCATGAAATGGCCTCTGCATCCCCAATTTGCCTCATGGATCGAGCAACTTCTACCAAGTCATGGTTATGGCATCAACGTTTATCCCACCTCAACTTTGACACCATAAATGACCTTGCCAAAAACGATCTTGTCACCGGTCTTCCAAAATTTAAATATATAAACGAAAACATCTTTCGTATCCTCCTTGTGAGCAAGGAAAACGCAAATGGCGTCTCACCCACCCAAACCAGTTCCAAATTCTAAGCAGAGGCTACACCTTCTTCATATGGATTTGTGTGGTCCAATGAGAATTGCTAGCATAAATGGAAAGCGATATGTTTTGGTAATTGTGGATGATTGCTCTCGTTATATCTGGGTACATTTTCTCAGATCAAAAGATGAAGCTCCAGAAGTGATTAAACTGAAGCGAATTACTGTCCTTCTTCAGTCACCTGTCATCATCATAAGAACCGACAACGGCACAGAATTCAAAAATCAAATCCTTAAAGAATACTTTGATAGTGTTGGCATCTCTCACCAAGCGTCTTCTGTCCGAACACCTCAACAAAATGGAGTAGTATGAACGAAGAAATCGGACGTTGGTTGAGGCTGCTAGAACGATGTTGATTTTTTCTCGTGCACCGTTATTCTTATGGCTGAAGCGATTGCTAATGCCGTGCTTCAATCAAACCGCTCCATTTTCACCGTCGATTTAACAAAACACCATACGAGCTCATTAACGGCAGAAAACTAGATATCTCCTTTCTACATGTATTCGGGGCTCTCTGTTATCCCAAGAATGATCGTGAAGATATTGGGAAACTTGGTGAAAAGGGGGTGCCCCCCCCCCCCCCCCCCCTGGGGGGCGGGGGCCCGAAGGGGTGCCTTATATTGGCTTTTTCATTGGTTATTCTGCTGATTCCTGTGCTTACAGGGTTTACAAACCGTAGGACAAAAAAAGAAAATCATGGAGACAAGATGTGACATTGGATGAGCTTTAAGCAATGGCTTTTTGAACAAAGCGTCAAAACCCGGGCTTCTAAGCATGACTTTAGGACAATCAGTTCAGGACTCGAATCTTACTTATGCTCGTCAACAATAAACTGCTCAAAAACCAACTGAAGGTGAACTTGGATTTACTGTTTCGAAGCGATGTATGATGATTTATTAGGTGTCAACGTCATCTGCTCCAAGAACTGCTCCGGCTGCTCAAGCACCTCAAGTTCTTCAGACTCCAACGGCAACTACAACAACAGCAGACACAGCACCGACACCAACAAATTCATCCTCTCAAGCTACAAATTTTCCAAATACTTCACAGGATGTTGACGAGCTCGAAACACAACAACATGTTCAGCATCAACCCGCAACAATTGCTGACAATGTTCCAAATGCTATGTTCGATGAAAATACGTTTGTCAATCCCTTTGCTACTCCATCATAGTGATGATGATCTTCATCCTCACATATGTGGGATCCATCGAAACATGCATACGTTTTACCAACCATTTTTTTTTTTTTTTACCCTCATGAATTTCAATAGACTAAGGATCACCCTCTGGAACAAGTGATCGGAGAACCCTCTCGACCAGTTTTGACAAGGAATCAACTGCGATCCGATGGTGACATGTGTATGTACGCATTAACGGTAAGCACTGTGGAACCAAAGAATGTCAAAGAGGCTATGACCGACCCTGCATGGATTGAATCAATGCAAGAAGAGCTTCTTCAGTTCAAAAGGCTTGATGTATGGTGTAGTTTCTCTTACGGATAACATAAAACCCCTTACTTTGAAATGGTTATTCAAAAACAAGCATGATGAGAGCAACCCCCCCCCCCCCCCCCCCCCCCCCCCCCCCCCCTCGGTATCCGAAAACAAGTCTCGTCTAGTTGTGAGGAGGGAACGCCAAGAGGAAGGAATAGATTTTTGAAGAATCCTTCGCTCCTGTTGCTAGAATGGAAGCTATCAGGATATTTTTGGCATATGCTGCACACAAATCGTTCATTGTGTTTCAAATGGACGTGAAAACTGCTTTCTTGCATGGTACGCTAAAAGAAGACGTGTACGTGTGTCAACCTGAAGGTTTCATCGATGCTGATCATCCAAGCCATGTCTACAAGTTAAAGAAGGCACTATATGGGTTAAAGCAAGCACCAAGGGCATGGTACGATGAATTGTCAACATTTCTCCTACAGAATCACTTCTTCAAAGGCACAATTGATCCAACGTTGTTTATAAGACGCTTCGGTGAACATCTTGTGGTTTGGCATTTTAAGTCCGTTTTTGGTTATTTTAACTTGTTTTTAAAGGTAAAAGGTGTGTGTAATTAAACACATACCACCGCTTCAAAATGTCGATGATGGGGGAAATGACGTTTTTCCTTGGTTTACAAGTTAACATTCCCCTGTGGCATCTTTATAAACCAGTCGAGCTACGTGTTAGAAATCCTTAAAAAATATGGAATAGAAACTTATGATCCCAGTGGTACACCAATGGAGATCAAAGACAAACTTGACCTTGACAAGAATGGGATAGGTTTAACTAGATGAAATCCTACGTATCTTACGTCAAGCAGACCAGACATTGTACATGCTACTTGTTTATCTGCTCGGTACCAGGCTCAGCCAACCGAGAAGCACCTCAAGGAGGTTAAAAGGATCTTTCGTTACCTCCAGGGAACCATTAATATGGGTCTCTGGTATACGAAGCATTCTGGTTTTGAACTAACTGCATTTTCAGATACTGATTATGCGGGATATCGAGGCTCCTTCAAAAGTACTTCCGGTGGAACTCAATTCTTAGGCAAAAAGCTAGTGGGCTGGTCATCATAAAAGCAAGACTGTACGACGTTGTCAACCGCTGAAGCAGAATTTATGTCTCTATCCGCTTGTTGTGCCCAACTTCTCTGGATGCGGACATAGTTAACGGATTATGGCTTTCACTTCAACAAGATTCCTATCTAATGTGATTCAAAATCAGCCATAGCCATATCTTGCAACCTGGTCCAACACTCAAGAACCAAACATATCACAGTCGGCTACCATTTAATCAAGGAACACGTAGAAAATGGTACGATTGAACTGTATTTTGTCAAGACTGATTACCAATTGGCCGACCTTTTCACCAAAGCCCTTCCATCGGATAGGTTTAACTATTTGGTTCGTCTCCTTGGTATGCGCATCATGTCTCCACAAGAGCTTGAACGTCATGCAAAATCACAATAATTCTTTGTATATATCTATCAGAAAACATAATATAAAAATAATAAAACATATAAAAGTAAAACTATAAAAAACAAAATTACAAAATCAAAAATTTTTCAAAAAAAAATACAAAAGAATCTTCTCCTGAATGTCTCTCGACAATCGATAACATTTGCGCATCTAGAAATGTTGATTAATTCTTAACCACAGGTGTAATATATTGAAGTTCGAGCGAGAGTTTCTAAAAGCTTTAAAACATGTCCTTTCTTTTTTTCTCTACCGACTTTTCGAAGTAAATGTCAATCTTAGGACTGGTCTCAAAGTTAGGAAAATGTTCATGTATGTACATTTTATCCTAAACAACGGGAAGCTCATATCTTTCGGTCTGTGCAATATTGTCTATATAAGCATTCAAAGTTTTTGAATGCTCAAGAGAAGTTTAAGGAAAATGATGGTTGTTAGAAGTTATATCTCACATATTTTCTCTGTTGTGCACAATTTTTCAAGTTATTCTCAAAAGAAATTTTCAATTCGTTCCAAAATTGTGGCTCAACCAAACTCCCACTCCAGTCTTTTCAAATCTATTCTATAATTGAGGGGGAGTATAATAATATGATTCATTCTGCATGCACTCCTGTTCTCCCCAGACTTTGTTAGGCTCATGTGAATTCCGGACATTAACTTGTTTTTAATTCACTAATTGTCAAAAATTGTAAACACATATGCAATTTTTGAGGGGGAGAATAGTGATTAAAATGTGATCAATACGGATTAATAATGGATACGATCTTCAATCTATAAGTGCGTTCCAAAACCTCGCATGTGCTAAACTCTTTCATAATATGGTGCATATGTGTAGGGGGAGCTTTTTGGTAACTCTGGAAATACTCAATGTGTCTCAAATGATTTCTCAGACACGTTGATTGATTTTTCATCAAATGGTTTTATGGATCTTCATGGCAATATCTCAATAAGAAACCGACCAATGTATTTATCTAGGAGTATTGAGAGTGATAAGGCGGTTAAGGTTAGGTATATTCGTTCCATGATCCAGCCAGAACCGGAGGGATCTACCCAGGAACACTCCATTAGATAGAGTAGAAGTCCTAGGTATGATTGAAAAAAAAGGAGTAAAGTGAGAATAAGGGAATAGTGCCGACTGAGATGGAGCTAGTGCTGGAATAAACCCAACAAGGTACTAGTCATGAAGTCTCGGTAAGCACGGGGGGTTGAAGAATGAAAAAGAATTGTAAGGATAAAGGGTGAAAAGAAAGAAGCCCTCCATACAACCTTAGGCAGAAACCGGGTCAATGCATAATCTATCGGTAATCACAAAGATGATTCTGATATTGAAGACAAGTCATCATGGACCCAGTGATGCAATGCACAACCCTCCTTACCCACTCAGAATCTCTCAAAGATTTCGGTTCATTTATCACGGAGGATCAAACAATTTTATCGGCCTTTCTAATTCCGAGATCGTTGATTATTGAAAAGGTGGCAGTCTCGCTACGCCTTCCACGATTACCAAAAATTAACAAATGTGCACTTATAACGAGTCTATAGCCAACTGTGATCCATTCAAAAATTCACTAGGACTCAAATTCAATATACATAAAGTAGTTACATCATTATAAACTTTTGTTATATAAGTCATACGCCTTATCCTTTTTGTGATAATGGCTAGAACATCAGAGTGATACTCTCTTGGTATTAACAGTGAGATGGAAATCCTTCTTGAGCCGACTCAAACAAGCTCTTGGTAGGTGACTTGCGAGATTCTATATTGAATCAATAAACTTGTGTAAACATGGGAAAGAGAACGATGGTGCGGATTCAACATGAATCAAACTTGTTCAGTAATATGAATTGAGACTCTATCAGAAAGATAGTAACTATCTGATTCATCTTACCGTGAGTCTGGCTTGAGACGTCTCCTAGGAACGAGGAACGGCAGTGCAGCTTGCGAAAACCCTATGTCAAGGAGATTCTTTTGAATTCTACCTGATCACAGGCAGTATTTATACTGATTAACGGGGAACCGTGGCTTATTGCAACCGTATTCGACAAAGTGACAAAGACACTTTCGTCCATATATGTTTATCTCTAACCTATACTTGCAGGTTTTCCTGACGGTAGCAGCTTCTAGTCCATGACGAGTCAAGATTCAAGACCTCATGCTCAATCCACAAAGAGATAATACTTGAGGGATAGCTCAAAAACTATCTAAGTCTTCGCAATCTCTGATGAACAAGCACCTTCCCTAATAAGAACATTTTGTTAATGGTACAAGTAATAATGTTATCAGAAATGTTGAGGGAGGATTGTTAGCAAGCTTTCTAGTATCTTGAGCATGAGCGGTGGAGACTCAAGATCGTAAGGCTGGCATAACAAGATTCAAGGATATAAGATTTAGAGATCTCAGTAGTCTAAGATCAAATCAAGGCCTAAAGTCCTCTGATATCAGTATTTTGTCAAAGAATATCAAGTTATAGATCAAGATCCAAGAATCACAAGAATGCAAATTGGATCATTCAAAAGAATCCCAAGATATACATCGGCTCCAAGTCTCAAGACGTCACAAGAAGGATCCACAATTGAAATGCCACCCTTAGGTGGGAGATTGTTTAGTATTTAAAACGTGTCTTTTATTAAAGTGATGGTCATTAAATATTCCCGAGCCTTGTATAAGTAAATGTAGTTTACGGGAATTAGTTAAGCTAGTTGGGCCTTAGTTTGTCGGGCTCAAGCCCATTTGTGTTATGATCCGGGCCCAAACAAAAGCCACAAGATATAGTCCACTCTTGATAACTATGTATAGCCCCCTCTCCAAAGTGTGGGAGAGGGTGTTGCTTCTCATTTTTCTTTTCATGAACAAGTTAAACCATTGTTCTTTTCTTTTTACTTTCTCTCTCTAAAATCTATTTTTCTTATTTTTTTGTTTGAGGTGATGAAATGATATCCTAACAATGGTATACGTTCGTTGTCCGGCATACCGGCACAGTGAGCATGACTTACCCGAATGGGGATGTCAATCCCAAATAGATCTATTTATAACATTCGCGCTCACAACAAGTAATTGACAGTTCATGATAATAGGCTCAGAGGGTTATCGGTACTTAGGCAAACACGTAATCGTAATGTAAAATGTCCACTTTCGTCTAATTGTAAAACATGCATATGTTTCTCACCCCAAAACTTATAAATCATTATAGATGTAAAACGTGGGGCTATGAACTCACCTTGAGTGAGTGAATCGATAATGTAAATCAAATGCGTGAAAATGTGTCACAAATACGCCCGAATGCAACCTAATTAAATATAGGTCGTATAAGTACTAAGCACTTTGATTACCTAATACCACATATAATTCTATATAGCTACATCACCATCTAATCATATTTGTGAAATCATATTTATAAAGTAACAACGTTTATAAATATCTCTTTAGTAAAAACAACGTAACTTTATCGTTTTAAGTCCGTTTCTTACGTTTCTTATGTCCATGCTTTCGTATTAAGATGAGTTATCAAAATATTACATTTTCATATTTTAGGTCCTCTGGTGAACAGTACTTTTTACTGTTCATATACTTTTTTTAAATTATTTTTAAAACATTAATCGTCGTAAACTCGTAAATATCGTATCTTATTCGATTTAACTTCGTTTTTAGAGATTCTTTCGAGCATGTCTTCATAATTAAAAGTTTTATCTAATTAATGTATTTTCCAAAATGTATCGGAGATGAATAGTGATTTTTACTGTTCATGGTTTATAAAATTATTTTTATAAACTTTAATTATCGTAAACACGGAAAAATCCATAACTCCTTCGTTATGGATCAAAAAATTATTATTCTTATTGTTTTGGAATCCTAAAAATATGTACTATCAGAGAAAAATAATCATTCATTTATATCAAAAGTGGTTTGTAATAAGTGTTTATAAAATTTCTTTTATAAACGCGCTTATTATCGTATAACTTGTAAATTACATATCTCCTTCGTTATAAATCGATTTTTCGAGTTTCTTACATATTTGGAATTCTCATAAGATGTAGTATTTTATAAAAATATAAAAATCAAATAGGATAACTTTTTCGAAATTAAAACAAGAAAAATTTGAGGTTTTTGTTAAAGTGTGTTTTTTAAACTTTTTTGTGTGTGTAAACTTTTTAGTTTAGTCACCTTGTTACAAGTCCTCTAATGTGATCAATACAAAGCCTTATATATATTTATAGTCCTATAGTGTACAAGTCCACAATATGTCCAAGAATCACAAGATCCACAAGTCTACATGCTTATTTGTTCATAATCCTTAATAAGTAACTTTTTATAACATTTACTTATATATACTTTATATAATTAAACCAACACTCATATAGTGTATATACTTGCTTCATAACATGATCATAACATCAATATATCACATGACATAGTTTACCAAACCAGGATCACAAGTAAAAATCCATTTTACAAGTAAATAAGTTTCTTAGATGGTGATTAACTATATAATCATTATATACACATAAAATCATGAATGTAATGAGATTAAGGTTTTTAGGTAACCTTAGTATGATGTATGGTGATGAACAACAATGTCTAAACTCTTGTTTAGCAAACAAACCCTAACTTCTAATACCAAGAAAACCCTAATTCAATGAAAACCCTAATATTAAACTTTCTTGTTCTAACACTTGTAAACTCCAAACCAAACCTTCTAAACATCTTAGGATATCTTAGATATGTTGTAGGAATACTTGTATGTGTTGTAAATAAATTTGGTATGGATTTTGTAGAGGGTTTGTATTGAGCCGTGGCATATGAGAGACAAAGGGAGAGATATGTATGTTTTTCACCTTAAGAAATGAGTTTTGTGTGTGTTCTTCTACTAGTACATGCCTTATATACTATGAAGACTAGTCAAAATGGCCATAGGAAAGTCTTAAGACATGAAGAGTGAAATGAGGAAGTCTTATGGTCAAGATAGCAAAAAGTCCTTAAGGTTTAAATGAGTCTTTGTTGTACAAGATCAAGTTGGTATTGTGTGTGTCCATGAGAATTTTAAGGGGGGTGCTAGTTCGTGTTTTTTGATTATTTACAAAATATCTTGCATTATCTTGAAGTATAAGATGTAGTTTTAAATGTATAAAGATTTAACTAGTAAAGTGTATGTTCTATTTCATTTATTTTATGTACAATATGACTAACAATGTTAAAATGGGTGAATTTTTATAAGACTTTAGGTATTGGATATAATATTGGGTATTTGTTGAAGCGTAGATAAGTTTTGGTGGTTCCGGTGAGTATAGATAGGTATAGGTACTTCCGGGTACGCCTAAATATATTTTTATTGCGAAACGTAAACGTTTTACGTAGCCAGTAAAAATAAAATGTGAAAACTTATAAATTATACTCCAAATAATTATATGACACTTTTTTGACGTAAACTTTTATTTGTTTGATTTCCGTTTATGTTGAATGATGGTTTTAGTTTACGCGATTTAACTATGTGATTATAATTAAAAGCAAACGCGTAAAACTCTAAAAATAAATAGTGGTAATAATTAAGTCAGGAAATGACCTGAAAATGTGAAATGTTACAGTCTCCACCTGTTAGAAGAGCCTTGTCCTCAAGGCTCAAGTGGCAACACTTGACGAAGGTACGGGTTTAGTGAAGAGATGCGAATACTTCTTTTGAAATTGGTCTTCACGTTCCCATGTGAACTCAGGACCTCTCCTTAAGTTCCATCGAACCTTGACAATTAGGATACGACTTTGCTTTAACCGTTTGACCTCTCGATCCATGATCTCTACAGGTTCCTCCACTAAATAGAGCTTGTCATCCACATGGAGTCCTTCCAATGGAACGGCTAATGGTTCGTCAGAATAACATTTCTTAAGGTTGGATACATGAAACGTATTATGAACTCTGCTCAACTCTTAAGGAAGCTCAAGCTTGTAAGCAATGGATCCAACCTTTTCCAGTACTTTGAATGGTTTAACATATCTAGGGTTTAACTTCCCCCGTTTGCCAAAACGTACGACCCCTTTCCAAGGTAAAACTTTGAGCATAACTCTATCCCCAACTTGAAACTCCATCGGCTTACGCTTTAAATCGGCGTAACTCTTTTGTCGGTCACGAGCGGCTTGCATTCTATGCTTGATCTGAATGACCTTCTTAGTTATCTTATGGACCATTTATGGACCGGTGAGTTGAACTTGCCCGACCTCGGCCCAACAAACAGGTGAACGACACTTTTGACTGTAAAGTTCCTCGAAAGGTGCAGCCTTGATGCTAGCGTGATAACTATTGTTGTAAGAAAACTCAACTAGTGGCAAATGTCTAACCCAACCATTTCCAAAGTCGATCACACAAGCACGTAGCATATCCTCGAGAGTTTGGATAGTCCTCTCGCTTTGTCCATCAGTCTACGGATGGTACGCAGTACTCATATCCAAGTTAGTACCCAAAGCCTTCTGAAGTGATATTCAGAAATTTGATGCGAACCTAGGGTCACGATCACAAATGATTGACACAGGTATTCCATGCCTCGCGACTACCTCTTTCAGGTACATTCTTGCCAATTTCTGCATGGAATCAGTCTCTCTCATTGGTGTAAAGATTGTAGACTTCGTAAGTCGGTCAACAATCACCCAAATGGTGTCATAGCCTTGTGAGGACTTAGGAAGCTTGGTGATAAAATCCATAGTGATATTATCCCACTTCCATTGGGGTATCTCGGGTTGTACTAACAGACCCGATGGCTTTTGGTGTTCAGCTTTGACTTTAGCACACGTCAAACATTTTCTAACATAGGTGGCGATGTCGGCCTTCATATTGGGCCACCAATATAGCTTTTTCATGTCCTGGTACATCTTGTCAGAACCCGGATGGATGGAGTATTTTGATTTGTGGGACTCGTGCATGATCACAGTCCTCAAGTCACCATAACATGGCAACCAACTCCTGCCGTTTAAGCATAAGGTTCCGTCAGCGCGGGGTTCCAACTTTTCCTTCGGTATATCCTTCCTGATCATACCACCTACATCTTCGTTCTTGAGAATCTTCGTTCTTGATGATTCTGTGGTTTTTGTGCTTCGGTTGAGAATCCAAGGACATTTTTTGAAAGATCCAACACCATTAGTCATTACTAAGGCTCGGATATTAACATTAAAAATAAAAAAAAAATATAATACAATTACGAATTCACAAAAACGGGTTTAATTTCGCTCTTTACTTGCTTAATGCTTGTGATTACAAATATCATACCTTAGAACTCTTTGGTGGTCAGTTGTGGGGTCGTGTTCGTGGATTTGTGTCTCGGTTGGGTGACCCCGAATCGAAGAGAGAACAAGATGGTTTTTTCTAGTATGCATTTAAGTGTGTAGTGGTAAACTATCTTGTTGTAAAGCCTTCCATTTATAGAGAAAATTATCTCTATACCACTTTCTAAAACCATGACTCCTTCGCTAGAGATGTGTAGTAGTTGAAGTACAGCTTTGGTGGTGGTTTTTAGGGTAGTTTAGGCTTGCTTAAGTACAAGTATTAATGAATTGGGTGATGTACAAGATTATGCAAGATTTTATATGTTGGTTTATGTGGGTGATGATTTGCTAAAGGGGGGAAAACACAAGATACAAATCTTGTGTAAGATTTGTTAAGTACATGTCTAATCCTATGTTGTACAAGATTTAGCTAAGATTTGTGTGTAATACATAATGGTCCTTGTGTCGTGTGATATGAAGAGAAAACAAGACAAAGTGTGTTTGAGTTTAAGGTTTCCTTAACCTTAAAATAACTAAGCATATATCCTTAAACTAACTATGGTAAACTAGGGTTTAAGGGTACATGTTATAAGAGCTTGTAAGATTTTGTAAGAGATCCTCCTAATCCCTATGACCCTTGGACGCCTAGGATTATGTTTAGGGTACTAATGATTTGACAATTTCTTGTTATATGGGATAATGGTGTACTTAAGGTGGTTAATAACCATAGTATACAAGGTTTGTCTCATGCTAATGTTATCACATATCATGCCCGGCCCTTGTAGGCTTAGTGACACAAAAACTATATAATTTTTGTATTTAGGGCATAAAAGTGGGTATTGGTTTGAGTATAGATATGTATAGGTACTTCCGGGTACGCCTAAATATATTTTTATTGCGAAACGTAAACGTTTTACGTAGCCAATAAAAATAAAATGTGAAAACTTATAAATTATACTCCAAATAATTATGTGACACTTGTTTGACGTAAACTTTTATTTGTTTGATGTCCGTTTACGTTGAATGATGGTTTTTAGTTTACGCGATTTAACTATATAATTAAAAGTGAATGCGTAAAACTCTAAAAATAAATAGTGGTAATAATTGAGTCAGGAAATGACCTGAAAATGTGAAATGTTATAGTCTCCACCCGTTAGAAGAGCCTTGTCCTCAAGGCTCAAGTTGCAACACTTGACGAAGGTACGGGTTTAGTGAAGAGATGCGGATACTTCTTTTGAAATTGGTCTTCACGTTCCCATGTGAACTCAGGACCTCTCCTTGAGTTCCATCGAACCTTGACAATTGGGATACGGCTTTGCTTCAACCGTTTGACTTCTCGATCCATGATCTCTACAGGTTCTTCCACAAAACGGAGCTTGTCATCCACATGGAGTCCTTCCAACGGAACGGCTAATGGTTCGTCAGAATAACATTTCTTCAGGTTGGATACATGAAATGTATTGTGAACTCTGCTCAACTCTTGAGGAAGCTCAAGCTTGTAAGCAACGGATCCAACCTTTTCCAGCACCTTGAAAGGTCCAACATATCTAGGGTTTAACTTCCCCCGTTTGCCAAAACGTACGACCCCTTTCCAAGGTGAAACTTTGAGCATAACTCTATCCCCAACTTGGAACTCCATCGGCTTACGCTTTAAGTCGGCGTAACTCTTTTGTCGGTCACGAGCGGCTTGCATTCTTTGCTTGATCTGAATGACCTTCTCAGTTGTCTCTTGGACCATTTCTGGACCGGTGAGTTGAACTTGCCCGACCTCGGCCCAACAAACAGGTGAACGACACTTTTCAAAAGTTATGCTTGAAAAAAATTTAAATTTGGAGCTTAAATTAAGCTTTTTATTGTGAAAATTAGGAAAGTGATCATTCTTATTCCATCCCCACTTGAATTTTACAAACGTCCACGTTGTATAGATAAAAATGAAATAGAAATTTAAAAGAATCTAGAATGAGAACTTTCTGATATTGCTCGGTAGATTCTCCATGTCTGCGTTTATGAGCAAGATTGTGTGTTGAAAAAGCGTCTGAATCCTAGCATGAACATCACACACAAAGAATTCCAAAAAATATGTATTCCACCAACTTTATTGATATTTCTTTCACGAGGTCCTACGTAAAATATAGGAAAAACAGGTGCATTCCTATCTTGGTACCTACGGTTAATTTAAAATAACTTAACAAACTAAATACTGTCAAATGTGGATCGGCGTATAAGCTAATGAATACGCGTTTCGCAGACGACAGCAATGTTTTTTAAAGTGCATAAAAAGTAAGATGATAAACGTCCAGGACTTCAATACACCGTAGGGGGTGTGAACAGATATGTCTATGCCGTATTTTGAAGTCTGGGAGATAGACTCGATACAAAATTAAATAAATTCGGGTAGTCTCCGAGAAGCACTTTTGTTTACAGTGAAGTCTTTAAGTTAGACTTTTCTTCAGCTTCCTTTTTACTCCAACTCATGCACGCTAATGTGCCCGCGTATGAGTCATTCTTCTATCTTCGCATTACGAATGTAATCGGGTCCTAGATTCAAAACTCCTTTGTAGAACCCCTTAAGCTTTTGGTATGCATGCGAGACTCCGTTCATCACATCCTTCTCACTCACCTTTAGTAATGGTGGGATCTTATTGCATTGCTCATTAGTATGGTGTTTAAACCTTGGATGTGATCGCATATTTGGTAAGTTATTTCATCATCACCTTTGTAAAGGGTAATCATTCCTTCGAACCATTTTGCTTTAATACCAACTTCTCTTAAGAATGGTTTGCAAAAATTAATCGCCATTCCTTATATGTAAGCATCCATATTTTCTAAACTGCAAAATCAGCATCACAAAAAGTGTCCAACAACTCGATAGGGCACATTCATTAAAGCCCTACAATGTTATTTTATGATACCACAATCTTTTTTGTCATTATTGATATGCATTTTTTTTGAAATTAAGTTGAATACCATCGCAGAGAAAAAAGTTCGCGTGGATGTCAAATCCTATCATGCATGAAAACTTTAAGTTGTGAGCGCAATCTATATGGATTTTCTTATCGTCGTCACAATAACTAGGGTAATCATCAATTCCTGAATCAAGATCATCATCCCTAGTTCTAAATTCCTCAATTACCTCACTTTTCTTGATGGTGGGCATCAAATCATCTCCTTGATTTCTCCTAAGCTTAAATGGTTCATTTAGATCATTCAATTTGTTAGGATTCTTGATTTGATGAGACAAAGTGAATAAAAGAATGAAACAAGATGGAAACAAGAAGGAAACAAGAAGGACCAAAATTGTCATCATGAAGTTCTACAAGATGTAGAAGAAAATAAGATAAGAATGAATATTAATGAGAAGATAATTAATTGATTCTCTCATTAATATATTAATTAGTTTCCTTGTAAGCCTAGGACTCCTTATGGTATAAAAGGAGGTCCAGGCATTTAAAAAAATCAATCCAGTGCATAGTCGACTGATGAGAGTCGAATAGTAAAGGTGTGTGTGTGTATGTAAAACCCTAAAATCAGAACAAGTGCAAAATTACCAAAATGCCCCTAATGTTAGAAAATTTAATAAAAGCATGAATAGGGTAATAGAGGAAATCGTTGATGAAAAACTTGTTCATAATCTTTGATTGGTGTTCTTATTATTTCGCACGTATATCAAATCAACGTTAATTTATCTAGATGTGTTCTAATCAAGCACGAGTCTCAACGATCTTAAACTCAACACAATCTATTTTTTACGAGCTTGAGTATTGGTTTTTTCTTACACTAAAACACAATTTAGATATCATGCATATCGAAAAGAATATGTGGAAGAGTATCTGAACCACTTTGTTAATGAAGTGACAAATCTAAAGACACCGCCAAGGGTCAAGACAAGACTTGGAAAGGCTTTGCATTCGAAGTGGCTTGTGGCTCGGCAAAAACAAAAATGGGAAGTGCTCAAAGCCTCAGGCTGCATATTCTTTCACACCAGAGGACAGAAAAAAGTTTTGGCAGTTCAATCAAAGAAGTTAAACAACAGATGGGTTCGACCAACTTCAAGCATAAAGTCACCGATAAAGATACCCATGTAACATGGGCCTGAAAGTCTCATTAGCTATCATATAATGATGCATACGTTACTGTCCTTACGGACTCAGCCAATACTTGCCCCCAAACATCGCAAAACACTAATCGATCTATGTATATTCTTTAAGCAAATTTTGCCTCAAACTTTGATGGTGGATGACATGCTGAAAGCTTAGGAGCAAGGTGATCGATATTTTATGAAATCTCAGAGCCAAATATCCTCACTACTATTCTTTGACATATGATTCACTAGGTTATCCATTTACCTCTAAAGGCATTTTTAAGCGGCCTATTCGCCCCCGGTGGATGTATCCATTTTTAAATATATATGCAAGAAGCTAAAAAATTATGTAGCGAAATAAGAAGCTAAGTCGGAAGTTTGATTGCGAGGTTTATGTGGGCAGAAGACGCATTGACTTTCATTCTCATTATTTTCGAGATGTTAGCATGAAATTTAAAATCGGCCCGACCGTAATATGATAGCCCACCCCCAACGTGTCAGTTTCCAGGTGTTCAAAATCACTATTAAATAGATTGGTTTACTGTCAGTTATTCGTATAGATCACAACAAGACTTTGAAGAAAGTTGATATGGATGTACTTCACAACAAATCTTAAATCCACACAAACAATAGGCCAAGTCAGAGTCCGTGTCTTTTATTTGAAACTTTCTTTTCTAACATATCATTTTCGACGACTTATTCTTACACATGAACATTATTTTAGTGAATTTCTTAACAAAGACATGAAAGAAGAAGTTCCCCGGGTGGTTTGGGAAGCCAGGAAAACTAGACTTATTGTGATGTATTTAACTGTATAAAATAACGACATCATATTTTGTGTACTCTATCTGATCCTATCTTCTTTATAGATCCGTCAATGTCACGTAGACAATAACCCAGGTGTTAGCGAAAGCAGCAAGTTATTCACTTTGGCTTGTAGACCATCACAAACTCCAATCTCAGTCAACTCTTGCATAGTCAAACGTGGTGATGTTATTGACATGCACCATCCGCAATGACCGTTTGCATCACTCAAAATAGCAGCATTTGTTTGCTTGTTCGGACGATAAATGAATTATGGTCCAGACTATGAAACAAATCCTCAAGTTTTCAGTATTTGTCGTTCAAAACTGTGTTGTTCGAGTTAAAGTGTTCGACACTAGAAATAAAGGACGTATCAAAAATTTTTTTCATAGAAACACATAACACAATCAAAGCAAATGGCGAGGCATTTAAAAATGATCAATACATTCTCGCAACACAAGTCAAACAATGCTTCTACCATTGAAGATTATGCCCGAAGACCACTCGATGAAGGTCATCCGAACAGTGATTCATAAAAGTTTTCGAACGGGGGGAGGTGTCAATTGTGTAGAAGACGACCCTGATGTTATACATGTCAGACAACTTATCTGATCTCGCACTTTTCCTACTAAGTTTGAATGACTTGGAAAGTTACAGCCAGCATATAGTATGGTTAATCAATAAGATGTTGACTCAACCACCAGATATCATATGATGTTGTTACGAATAAGCGATGGAATTAATTGATGAGGAAGACCCCATTCCTCATGATTTAGCAGATTCTGATGATGAAGACCTCGTCAACATTGATATTGATGATGGTGTAAATGTTGTTTATTCTAGTGAAGAAGAACATTGATCTTTAGTTGTAACTTTTAAAAGACACTTATTTTGAATAAATGAAAGAAACTGTTGTGGATTGTTTAAATATGTATAATTTATTTAGAGTGTGTATGAATTTAGATGGTGTGCATGCTTTTATTATTTTGTTTATGAATTTCTATATGTTAACCAAAATGTTAACTTGTATAAGATGGCAACAGATGTTGCACGTGGTCACGACGATGACGTGGCGAGAGGATGATCTTCCCTTCCATACCAGAAACCCACCGTTGTGGGGTTACATAGAAACTGAGGTATAGAATCTTTTGAGTATTGTAATACAAGCATAAACTTGATACATTAAATTTGCTTGCCTTGAATTTTATGACGTTTATCACCACTTAGATTTTTGCAGGTAAAAGGCACCTGAAAAAACCAATTTGAGTGCGAGGAGAGCGGCAAGCTGCTAATACCCGCCAAGAAGGACCTGGAACTCGGTAAAGGCTCATCACAAATAAAATGGCCCCGTCCCGCTCCGTTTGAGTTTGGCGACAGAGCGACCCTGATACCTCTTGGTGACCAATAATGCGGCTCATTGGGCTAACAAAACTACCTCGGGAGCTAGTTAGGGAGTGGCCGTTGCACGACCCTTCTTGGTGGCCAAATTAATGCCGGAGCGAAAGGCGAGGAGCCATGGCAAAGATTAAAGGTAAGTTATTTCATTATCCTTTTATGTTTATTTTATTATCGTGTTCATTTATTTAATTGTGTATATTTATCTAAATTTGTTTATTTATTTATATCATATAAATAAATAAAAAAATTTAGATAAATATATAAATTATATCTCTAACTTTGTGTTTGTTGTATATGATTGCAGACCCAGTTTGACTTGCGTCCTCACATGAAATCCGATCACTGTCCCACAAAATCTATGCGGGCATTCGAGTAGCATCTGCAAAAGACTACAATGGCAAAAGCTGCTCTCAAAGGAAAGGTATTGGGTTTCCTGAAAAGGACAAGAACTAACCAAGACGTGGAGCGCATCAGACCAGGACTCCACTCGCACGATTTCCGAGGTAGATTGGTATGCGCAAGATTGCATTAAGCAATGATCCCAAGAACCTTGCTCGGGCAAGCCCAAATAACAAAAACCGTCAAAGAAGCAAGGTCGTATGCCGACAAGGATCCCGGTCTATTGCCGCCCTCCGAGATATGCATGTAATAAACATTATAATTATTTTACATACATACAAACAGTATATATCTATAAAGAATAAATATATAAATTTATATATATATAAATATATAATATATATATATATATATATATATATAGATATATATATAATATCTAAATCAAGCCGCGATTGGTGAAATTGTGATTTGTCATTTTTATAAATTTTTTCATCTTTTATAACCTTTTATGTATAGATGGAGAGCTCAGCTACTCGAGAGTACCCGTCGCTGATCCACACTTTCTTCTTGACACATATTGTTAGCGGCGTATTCTTAAACTCTGAGGACAAAGCTCTATATGTAAGTTTTGTTTCAAAACACGTACTTTAATGATTTGTCAAGAAATAATGTAGTAACCCGAGAGTAAAATCAAAGGTGGTGATGGTGTAGGTAACGGTATAGGTAGAAGTGGTGGTGTCCCTGATGGTGGGGTACTCGATGGTAGTGGATGGGAAGTAGATGGTGTCTCGGCCCTCAGCCGGATCATAGCAGCTCTGAATCCTAACGGATAAGTAGGACTGGCAGGTGGTGGTGGAGATGATGCAGGTAAGGGTGGTGATACTGGCAGTGGTGGAGATGGTATCTGATGTGTGTTTTCCAAGTTTTAAATTTATAATACTAGAAATACCGATTTTTACTAAAACACAACACTCGGGAAGTATACCCGTTCGTGTATAGTATAGCTTTAGGTAAGTCCAGGTCGTTCCACGGGAATTGAAATTTTCACAGTTTGTAATTAAGGTGCTAAGGTTAATAAGATTGTCACGGATCAAATTAACCAAGACGAGCATATATCGAATAATGCAAAGAAAGCAATTAAAAGATGATTCAATCAAATGATTAAGGTATGTTTGTTTAGGCAATGATCACTTAGATAATGATGTGTTTGGAATAGTGTTTAAAATAGAGTTATCACAAGTTATAAATCCTTTCGGCCTTTAAATATAACTAGTGATTATATCGATTAATAACAACAAATTCATTCGGCCTTTATAAGTTATTATAACCAATATATTAGATGGATTGATAGAACACATTTATAAAGAAACCTTTTGGCCTATTTTCTTATATAAAATATGTTTTACTAATTCAATAAACATATACCCAAAGAATCCATATCCAAGATCACATTATGCCAAAAACAAACATAAGAACACTACTCCATAATCAAAGTAACAAAACACAAAACATTGATCATTGTTAGATATTAGAAAAAGACTCGGTCACCCCGTGTATTTTACTGTTTATTATAGCTCGTAGTTTAATAGTTAATAGTACGTTTTTCGGTTTTAAGTCGGGTTCGAATACTCGGTATATTGTAAGTACTATATATAGCCTCTTCCAAATTTGGAAGAGGGAGCTAGTCATTATTTTCCTTTTACAAAGAAACACTTTCTCTCTCTAGAATATTCTCTCTCAAGTGTTTCTCTCTCTAGAAACTAGCCAAATCCAAGAATCGACCCCGTGTTATGATAAAGGATATACCACAATTGGTATCAGAGCTAATGGGATGATTAGATCGTGTGTATATGCGATTTCTTGCTTGAAGATCTCCGAATTTTTGTTGTTTGTATTGATAAAGTTTGGGTGTTTCTAGTAGCTATTACCTTATGGTACTGTGTTGTGCAAAAGAAATCAAGCAAAATCGTTCAAAAGGGTGACCTATAGGAGATTTTGTGTGAAAAACGTCATTGTTCTTCGTGGAGAGTTGCCAGAATTTCTTCACGGCGGTTTGCAGAAAAATATTATTTTATTAAGTAGGTTCCAACCCTCCGACACACGGCGGGTTTGCTTATGGTGGCGTGTTTACTCAAAGAGGCGAGTTGTTACTCGCAGCGAGTGGTTACCAGCGGTTTTTGAACTGGCGGCGAGTTGCTCAAGAGGCGAGTTGTTACTACGCAGCGGTTCTGCTTACCAGCGGTTTAACAGGTTATCAGCGGGTTGAATTTTTAAATAGCTAATTTTTAAGGGAAACTCTGCGGTTTGCTACTCTATGGCGGTTTGATTTAAAATATTCTTCGCGAGGTTGCTTGGCAGCGAGTTGACTTCGGCGTGTTGCCTTAAAATTCACCGGCGAGTTCGTCCAGTTTGTCTTCGCAGCGGGTAGCTTGGGCAGCGGAGTTGTGTTCGGCGAGTTGTCTTGAAATTCCACCAGCGAGTTTGCCTTATTTCTTGCAGCGTTTGGTAGCCTTTGGCGGTGAGTTGAGCTTCGTCTTAGAATTTGAATATTTTTCCAAACTCGGGATTTAATATCACTAAAACAAAATACGAATACGTTAACCTCACCACTTTTAAACGTTACACTCACTAATATGATCGATCAAAATCATATCATATCAAATTAATACAAGATGTCTAGTATGCCAAGAAGATCATCCGTGTGCGGTTCTGATACGCGCCCACCGCAAGTTGCTTGATAGACAGCACTTTTGAATCTTGGCAACACGTATACGTCTGTACTGTCTAGGAAAGGATAATGGAGAGAACATTATGAAGTCCATTAAAGAAGGACCATTTCATATGGGAACGGTCTCAGATGTTATTACTGGAGGAACTGAGGGTGCAGTTCAACAAGGTCCAGTACGTGCTAGAGTCCTTAACGACCTTTCAGTCTAAAAGAAGGGAAAGGTATATAAAGCTGGGACATTCGTGCAAACAATATCCTTAGTTCCAGAGGTATACCAAAGGACTCTACTCTGCTCTTCAATCATATATTGTCGCCAAAGAACATTTGGGAAAACCGTGAGATGATTTTGGGAAGGTTTCTGAGGTTACAAATGGATGACAGGGAAATTCGGTTATAAGATGAATTTGAACACTTCTGTCAAACAAAAGGAGAATCATTCGAAGGACTAGACGTTAGGTTTACATATAGTCATCAAGGACATGAGAAACATCATAGATGACATGCCCAGGATGCAGGGCTTAATAAAAGTTTGTGACCAACATGTTACCTGAGTGGAGAGGATTCATAACTGAAGTCAAACTTAACGAGGTTTAAAAGAGTCAAACTTTGGATTGCTATATGCTTTACTGAAGCAAATGAAAAAATTAAAAAAAATAAAAATCATGTGGTGACATACTAATGTGACACAGAATCACTGATGGAAAGTGTTAATTAACCAAATAATAATCCTTTCGGCACTAGTGTCGGACGCTCAGTTTCAGCAGTATCAACGCAATCATCCAGTCAATAAGATACCATTTCTTTTGATGACAAACTTTCAAACGGACTCAGGAAGTTCTTCAACAGAAAACTTGATTTGAAAGTTTAACCAGCACACTTGCCCTCCGCACTCACATCGTACAAATCACATGCTTCTCAAACTAAACAATCAACTTAGCGCTTCATCTAATGTCTGAGGAATATTGCTATGTTCAAACGGGAATAGTTGTAGTTCAAGATGTCTGTGGCAAGATACATTGCTTACTATTATCAAGGAAGACCTATTTCAGAGAACAAGCAAGTAGGAATGTGTAGCGGGAAATGTAGGAGCTCATACAGAGGAGGAATGATTAATCACTTGTCAAGCGAAACCCATCAGTGCTACAACTGTAACGGACTAGGGCACATTACAAGTGAATGTCCAAGTGCCAAAGCGACTTCAAGTTCAGAACTACTTCAAGGACAGATGATACTAAGCAAGCCAGGAGAGTGGGCAATTACTGGTATGAAGAACAGTCGTTGTTTTCTTGCAGGGGACAGGTACCACATTGATGATGATGTAGATGATTCACGCCGAGAATGGATTGTCTCTCAATGTGGACGATTTTTGAAGCTGAGATATGTGATGCATTCGACTCTGATGTTGATGAGCGGTCCTACTTTAAGACATGTTATGCAATTCACAATCTCGAATATCCAATCTACGATAAGTTGGGCCATTCATATGAATCGTAATAATCCATTTGAGTACACGATCTGATGTCTTTGTGATTCATATGGATGTATATCAGGAAGTACACGAGATGCCAAACGATGTACAACACAACTTGTTAGTTGACTCTGATCTGACTATACGAGTTGATTGTAATATTTATTCCTATGATCAGTATGTGGAAGACCAACGAAGAACATGGTTGTAGCAATGTAATGCACTTCTCTGTACGAAATGTATGCACTCAATGTCTATTCTCGCATGAAGTGCATTGAAAGGGGTGTACAAAATAGATTAACAAGAGCCAGACAATGTTAATGATGACCTCAGTGACCTTGAATTGCGAGATATAAGGAACTGGTCAGGGGAGTATTGAAAACGGGCAAGTTTGAATTTAACTGATAGAGAAAGAAAATTGATGAACAAATGATGAATAATTATTCTCAGACCAAAATATAGAAGGAAACGTCTTTAATATGAACTTCATTAGCACAAATACTCCTTAGTTCTACAGTTGACCATTATAAGCTCTAAATACAGAAGAATGTAATCACGTTTTGAAAAAGGATTTTAAACAAAAAAGAATGACAAATCCTTGAGAGTTTTTGACTTAAAGAGCTTAAAAGTACAAGATTGAAGATAGATTCTATACAACAGGTATCGGTCTGTTCTAAACTGTTCACATGTTGTGTAATACAAAATCATTTTTTGATGAAAAGTGCAAAAGGTAGCAAATAGGTACAAAAATCCTGTATGTCTAGCTCGTGCAAAGCAGCTCTGTCCTGCTTCTGTTAATGGTCATTTGTATTGTCACTTACAATCATACACCCAATGTCATACAATGACTCAGAGGATACTCGTGAGATGGTCTGAGATATCTAGGAATAGATATGTGTATTGAAATGCAAAGCCCTCTATGTGTTGTGAAAAGAAGTTGGATGCCCCCCCCCCTCTGTTTACTCGAAGAGATACTTTCTTGCAACTCTTTAAGCTCCCCAAAGAAAGATTTGACCCCAAGAACAGATTTTTTGGTCATAGATGACATCAACAGGTAAAAAAGGCTGAAGACCCTTAGCACCAAAATCTATTTCAGCAATTGCGTGTATCCACCCCGCAATTATCTCTGTCAAGCTTGTCCCAGTATTCTTCCAACTATAAAAGTCACAGTGAGATTAATCTTTATGTACTCACAAACTTCTTTACTGAATTCTGACAAAAACTTGCATGAAACTAGAATCACCCCAACAGTTATTACAGAGGGAGGGAAAGAGGTTTTGAGCAACAAAAGAGGTTACCTCACGAAGTTATTCCATTTTCAAACTCTTAAATGAACACTTTGTTGAAGTTCAACAGTCCTCTTAAAGAAGATTATAAGGGGGGGGGAAAAAAAATGGAAGAAATTTTTTATCAAATGAATACGTAAGTGGACCAAGAATTACTGTAGACTAGCAATGTGCTGTAAATTGAAAGGAAAAACTTCTCATTTAAATTGAGAATCTGATTTTAATCTGTTTGTTCGACTCAACTGCTGTATGATGTGGAAAAATCATGTTGTCTAGATATTGAAGTTGCGAGAGATACAAGTTCCAAGGATGAGTCAAACATATTTCAAAACTAGAAAGGAATACCTAAATTTGCATTAAAAGGTATCTAATACCTTCAGTAAGTTTTTGATAATAAAAAATTCACAACAATTTCACAGGATAGCTCCTGATTTTTTCAACTCAATTCTTTAAGATAAGTATCTTCGAACATCAGATTCAAGAATAGATAATGTGATTAGACACTTGAAAGATCTAGTCGCTAATGTGAATGGCAGAAGTCGTGAGCCTTTAATGCATTTGATGTCACTCGCTCTTATTAAAAAAATGTTTACGGCAGGGTAGACATATGAGAAAAGGTCAAACAACATTACAGGAATTGTATGACTCAATTAGATCACGCGTGCTCACAATGTGAAAAGACCATCTACCTGTTGATGAGATTGAGAGTTAAAAGCTCAACTACGAAACAAAGTGCCTTGTGGGTATTCACTAGTGTACTATGTCAAACATAAGTTCTGCTCCTGCATGTATGATCCATTGATCGTTAACCATCCTCATCCCTTAAGAACAATGCGGAGTGCTCATTTAAACTTATATCAGCCATCTTAAGGAGAGTGTAGAAACGGTTAGGGGAGGATTGTAAGAGGAAGCTAGACGTAGTTAAACACTGATAGTTCCATAACTATGCTTGCCAATTCACTAAGTTATCTCATGAATATTAGCATGTGTGATGGCACTTGCCCGCAAAAAGTTTCAATGAAAGAGATAACAAGGTCCCTCCTAACCATGTTGCTAGAGGAAAAAACAAGTTACGTTTAGTGATAAACGCAAGAACTTCTTCTAGCAAATCTCAACAGTAAACTCAAAGTGCACCAGAGAGTTGTAACTGACTAATATCCCTGTGCTTCCAGCTCTACAGGAGTAATCGATTTTATGGAGCAAGCGGATCAAAGCCTAGAAGCTAATACAATAGTAAATAGATCGTGCCTTGCTAAGAGGAGAATAGAGAAGGAAGTGAAGTACGCCTTAGGATAGTTAAGTCAGTTTTGGACTAAGTGATCGTGTTGATTCTTAGCATTAGCTTCTAAGCGTGTGTAATTAATTCAAATTCTGAATCTGTGTGCAAAACTTGAACAAAGTGTAATACTTGCAAGTCATGAATGTGTTTTGTTAATAATCTTGAAGTCTGTGATGCTACCCCACCGTTAGAATTGTCGCTTGTAGTAACGAAAAGCAGTATCTGGAAACCAAAAGGGAAAACTGTCTGATAACAGTTTAAATAAGACCAGCAGATCTGGAACAATAAAGCCAAACTGTCCTGATAACATGTGTACATAAACTTAAGCGGGTTTGGAAAGCTACGGGAAAACTACTTGCAGATATTGGTTATCAATGAGAGACCTACAGAAAGTGCAAAACTCACCTTATGGAAACTTGATTGTGGTTCTCAATGGATGTCCCACAGGAATAAAATTTTGCCTTAGATCGAAATGTCGTTCCATTTAAACTAAGCTTCTGTGAAATGTTCTACTCTATTTATGTCTACGCAAAAGGACCCAACATTAAAAATTAGGAACCGAAATTCTAACTCTCCAAAACTCGACTGTTTTCGCAAATGCAGTCGTTACAGGTTCATGCTGTATCTGGACTCAGGCTGCTCAAAACATATGACGGGGAATCATTCAAAGCTCATGAATTTTGTGGAAAAGTTCATCGGGTCAGTCAGATTCGGGAATGATCACTTAGGAGCTATCATGGGTTATGGAGATTATGTTATGGGTGACAGTGTGATCTCAAGAGTATACTACATAGAGGGACTTGGACATCAATCTATTCTCTGTTAGGGCAATTTTGTGATTTCGATCTTGAAGTGGCCTTTCAGAAAGTATACTGTTCTTTGTTCGTGATATAAGGGTACAGATATCCTTAAGGTAGTCGTGGCCACATTTTGTACAGGATATCGATGTGATGAAATGATGAATGTCTTCTCGATTGCTTTGTTGTCTAAAGCTTCCAAGCAAATCATGGTTGTGGCATCATCGTTTAAAACCGCATTTAACTCTGTGGCACGATAACTGATCTTGCTCGAAACAGATTTGGTTAAATGTCTACTAGACTAAAGTTGATAAGGATCATTCTTTGCTCAGCTTGTCAACTTGGAAAAAGCAAGATGTTCTCCACCGGAAAATTGATCATAATATAAATATGGAAGTTCTTCATACCCCTTCACATGGATCTGTGTGGTCCAGTGGAGAGACCCAAAGTATTAAAGAGAAATACATCTTAGTCATCGTGGATGATGTTCAAGATTCATATGGAGTTAAAATTTCTTGAGGTCAATGGCATGAAACTCCAGAGTTTGTTCACCAACTTTCTTAGCAAATACAGTTGGCTCAACAAACAGTCAGATTCATCCGCAGATAACAGAAGAGAATTCGTTAACCAAGTTATGTTGAATATATAATGTGTTGGCGTATTTCATCAAAGGTCTATTCCGAGAAACTCCTCAACAAAACGGCATTGTTGAAAGACGTGATTCGTACCGTGATAGTGAAGCAGAACGGTATAATGATGATAGTTCTCGAAAAAGCTCCCATGTTTCTATGGTGCAGAAGTTGTAGCCCACTGCTTGTTACACCCAGAACCGATCACTAATTCTACGTCATACCACAAACCTATGAGCTTTGTGCATGATAAAAGCCCGATCCTTAATTAATTCTACAAATACCCCACATTCGCCTGCTCTGTGCTATCTAGCAATGATAGCGAAATCTTAGGAATAATTTCAAAGCTGACATTGGGATTTTCGTTAGGTATGCTCCTAGCAGGAAGGGCCTATAGAATCTACAACAAGAGAATCGTTGATCTAATGGAAACGCATCACGTCACATTCGATGTAGTGCATCGTCAATGGCGTACTGTACGCATCAGTTCAGGACCCCGAGCCTATACTGATAATGCCCCTGTGACAAACTCAAATCAGGGCTCGCTCAACCGAATAAAAGTAAGCTAGAGATGTTATTTCACCAATGTTTGATGAACACCCTTGAAAAGCTTGAGTCAATGAACAGTACCTTCTACTACTGAAAAATTAACCGCTCACGTTGTTCCTGACAGGTTCATACTTTGTCTACAACGATTGCTCAGATGCCTACATCGATAAGTGCTTTCATTCGTCAACATCCGATATACATCATCCAGTCCAACATCAAGAAATTGCAGAAGAAACCCATTCTCATGACAGATACCCGCAATTCAATCTACGATAGTTCTTTATCCTTCAATAACCTGTAAATCGGAGATCCAGGTTTGACACATCATCATTAGGAATGTTAATTCAACAGAACCTACCCAAGTTTATTATCCCACTCTGATCTCTCAGAAGATGTGTACAAAGATCATCCTCTGGATAACATGTTGAGCAATCCCTCCATCCTGTCATCTACCTTTGAAAATAGTTAGCATCCGATGCTGTGGTGTGCTTTCCATACTGAACTGTCCAAAGTCAAACCCAAGAACTTCAAAATGGTGTGATAGAAGACTGCTGGTTTCAAGCCATGCAAGATGAAATTCACGAATTTGATCATCTTGAAGTATGGGAATTAGTACCTCGCCCAATCTATGTTATGGTTATCGCTCTCAAGTGGATCTACAAAGTGAAGCTTGATGAATATGGTGATGTACTGAAAAACAAAGCTCGGTTAGTTGCAAAGGGATATCGTCAGGAGGAAGGTATTGACTTTGAAGAATCGTTTGCTCCAGTTGCACGGATAGAGGCCATCAGAATATTCATTGCCAATGCTGCAACCAAGAATATGATCATCTACCAGATGGATGTCAAAACTGCTTTTCTGAATGGTGATCTTCAAGAAGACCAGGATAATCCTACGCACGTTTATCGTCTGAAGAAGGCTCTTTATGGGCTAAAGCAGGCACCAAGGGCGTGGTATGACACCCTCTCAAAGTTCCTGTTGGCCAACAATTTCTTCAAGGGCGCCGTGGATCCAACGCTATTCACACGCAAATCAGGCAAACATATTCTACTTGTTCAAATATACGTAGATGACATCATTTTTGCCTCAACAGATCATAATGCGTGTAACACTTTTTCAAAAGAGATGAGCTCCAAATTTTAGATGTCGATGATGGGACAAATGTCGTTTTTCTTAGGACTACAAGTTTCTCAAAGTCCCGGAGGCATCTTTATTAACCAAGCGAAATATGCTCTCGAAACCTTAAAGAAATTATGGACTTGGATCTCTCTGACCTGTCGTTACACCAATGTGGATCGATTGAAAACTGGACGAGATCTCATGGGGATTCCAGTTGACCAAACTCGCATTTAGAGGATTGGTTGGCTCCCTAATGTACTGTACAGCCAGTAGACCCGACTTGTATTCTGACTGTTTGCATGGTGCTAGATATCAGGCTAAGTACCCAAAACAAGCAATTTGATGCTATTCAAACATTGTCTTTCCGGTACTTGAAAAGGAAACATTAACATGGGTCTTTGGTATCGAAAGACAAACGCCATGTCACTAACAGCTATGCAGATGCGGATTCATGCGGGAATTAAATCAACAACATCCAAAGCCTAATCATTCCACACATATCCAATTGTCAAGATTTCAAGAAGAAGTACGTCGGGAAGTGCTTAGTTTCTTGAGATAGATTGGTTATATGGTCATCAAAAAAGCCAATGAAGCTCGACTATATCTAACTATAGAGGCTGGAATACATCGCCTTGTCTGGATTTTATGCTCAAATCTTTGGAATGCGATCACAGCTCAAAGGACTAAGGAATTTGACATTCAATAAAAATTCGCCTCTGAATGTGATAACAAAAGTGCTATTGCTATTTGAGCTGATTAACCAACGTCCGCACTCATCGCTCTAAATCACATTGACATACGGACACCATCTTCAATCCGAAGAGAAGTGGGAAAATTAGAGTGGTTGAACTTCTACTTCGTGGAAACGAATTATCAAACTTGCAGGACACTCCCTCACCAAAGCATTACCAAGAGAAACGGTTCGATATTTCTCCATTCCACGCCTAGCATGAAGAGTTTGGACAACACTGAAACTCTCCAAACGTCTTCATGAAGGAGAGGCATGAGTAAACCATATGCTTGTGTATCTTTTGTACATAATAAAATGTGTTAAATTTTTAAAATAAATAATATTATTTACAATTATTTATTAAATGCGTCTAATAAAATACTTAGGAAATATTTTAAGTCATTTGGAATTACTGAAAGGCTTGCAATTACTTCAAATTGCAACCCGGTTTAATGTCTGGGCATGGATTACTGAATATCCATGCTTTATGGGAACATAGTAATGCAATGGTGATGGTGGAGCTATTCGCCTGATCTTTTCATCTCAATCAACGACTACAACTCTTTCAAAAGAAACTGGGTCGTTGCTTGAGGGGGAGAGTGAATGTTGAAAAAAATTCTAAGGGTTCAAATAGATGTTGGATGTATTTAAAGTATAATTATAAGTTGGTGGTTGTATATAAATGGGTTAATAATTTGAAGGGGAAGTTAAAATTAAATTTTAAACTCAAGGTCCAAAGTTAACTAGTGTTGTAACTGCTTTAGGGTTTTTAAAAAAGCATTTGCTCATTGTTCCTTAGCTTATATCCAAAAATTAGGGACTAAGTTGGCCAATTGCCTAATCTTAGAAAAAGCTTGAAATAAAATTTAAAAACAAAAATTAAATGAGATGGATAACCTTAAGGGACTAATACTGCCAAGTTTCTAACTTTGAAGTATAAAAGGGCTAACTTAGAAGTATAAAAGGGGCGGCGAGTTGCCATTTGGTCAAAAGTTACAAAAATCGGTCAACGTCAAACACTCTCTCTCTCTTTCACGCAACTCGCCGCCAAGAACCAAACTTCAAGTCGCTGATTTCGTGTGTTTCTTGCAAAGGTAATCATCGATCCTCAATCTATATCAATTATGTTGTGTGTATATCAAAGGAATCGAATGAAAACACACTAAAAAGTGTAGAAAAATAGATCTAGGGTCATTTTAAGATAAATACACCAATGTAGTGTTGTAGGGTGTGATCTAGTTGCTGGGAAGTGTTCATAAGGTATATATTAATGTGTTTTGATGTGTGGTTTTCTATCTCAAACATTAGTGAATGAGTTACCTTGATTCTTACCGGCGGGTTGTAGTGTAAAAAGTAGATATATGTGTGTTTGATGTAAAGAATGGTAGCAATGTATATCTATAGCATAGGAATGCCTTAGGATGTGATTAGTATTGAAATAAGAGGTGCGGGGTTTGAATCTTAAGAAACCGGCCCTAATGGCGAGTTGCGTGTATTTCTTAACGGCGAGTTGGTTATTTTATTATTTATTAATAAATTACTCAACCCGCTGGTTCAAACGGCGGGTTGACAAACCAGCGGATTGACAACAGCGAGTTGCCTTAACGGCGGGTTGACTAACGGCGGATTGATCAACAGCGAGTTGCCTAAACAGCGGGTTGCCTAACAGCGGGTTGCCTAACAGCGGGTTGCCTAACAGCGGGTTGCCTAACAGCGGGTTGCCTAACAGCGGGTTGCCTTATGGCGGGTTGTCTAACAGCGGGTTGACTAAACAGCGAGTTGCCATAATTTTTCTATTATTTTAATCCAACAGGTAAACCGCCGTCTCTCG
>BQNB010031845.1:3816-53639 GCA_026074375.1 Tanacetum coccineum | reverse complement strand
ATCCTAGTGTCTTGTATGATGACGTGGTACCCCCATGACCCATGACCCGAATATATTCCGCATTTTGGGGGTCTCACATGAGGAGAAGAAGTCATTCTGGCAAAGGGATGATAAGAAAGGCAAGAGTGATAGAAAATGCTTTAGATGTGGTGATCTGAATCATCTCATTGGAGAATGTTGAAAGCCTCCACGAAACTAGGATCAAAAATCATTTGTTGGGGGTTCTTGGAGCGATAGCGAAAATGAAGCCGAGGACAAAACCAACAATGAAACTTGTCTCATGGCTCAATCGTCAAATGAGGTAACTCTTGACTCTTCTCATTATAGTGATAATGCCTCTTATTTTGATGACGATATTATGCAAATCGAGTATGATAAGTTATGCGAAATTAGCTTAAAAATCATCAACAAAAATAAAATTTTGAAAACTAAAAGAGAGCTTTTAGAAAAAGAAAATTTATAGTTGAATGAGAAAATTAAGAAGCTTGAGAGAAATAAAGAAGTTGACATTGGTTGTGAGTCATGTTAACAACTTCGTTTAAAAATGCTAAACTTAAGGAAACTCAAGCCAAATTTGATAAAAGTGCTAATTCACTAAGAGAAATGCTTAATGTTCAAAAGTCACCTAGTTGTAAAATAGGTTTATGATTTGATAAAATTAAAAGCGTCAACAATCGAAACAAAACCAATAAGTTTTGTTGGGTCGTCCATCGATTTGGCTTGTGACGGATCTACCTTAAAGGCAGATGGATCCACCATACTTGGATCCGTCGATCCGTCTACTAGCCAAAAAGTGGCAGAACACGTTTTTAGCCTACATATGTCTTCGCTATCGAATTTTGTCATAGTTAGAAAGAACCTAATGCATAATAGCATTAAAAATTCAAAAAGACCGCCTCTTAAACCATTTCTTAAGAATGGTTTATGATATGTCAAAACCGAGTCTAGATCCAAAACACCGCCACCTAGAATAAATAATTCTTCTCAACCAAGGACACACCTCAACCTAGAAGAAATTTTAGCAGACCAATTTATCAAAATCATTATCCTATGAATTAAAATAACAATCAAACTTAAGGTTTTGTACATATAGGAAATTGCATCCCATTTTAATATCCCAACCAAATGCAACAAATGCAAGGGATGTACAACACTAACATTTTGGACCCATGAGATATTAGGGACCAAACACTTGAGTTTGTTTTTGCTTAAATAGGTATGCTTGAGAATTGATTTAGAGCCAGACGAATGGATTAAAGATAGCGGTTGCTCCAAACATATGACGGGAAACAAAAGTCTATTCTCTACTTGCAAAGCATACGACGGAGGTAATGTTGTTTTTGGAAGTAACTTAAAAGGAAAATCATAGGCAAATGTACGGTCTCTAACGACTCTCTTACTATATCAAACGTAGAACATGTAGATAACTTAGCTTTTAATTTACTTAGTGTCGGTCAAATCTGTGACAATAAGTGTAGAGTCTTATTCACGGAAGATGGTAGTGAAATAACTATGGATGGTAATATCATAGGTAACGAAATTAGGAAAAATGGTTAATATGTCATGAAATTAGGAAATAAGTCTCAAGATAAATTATGTCTCGCCACGTTAGACGATAACTCTACTTTGTGGCATAGAAGACTTGGTCAGGCAAATATACGTTTAATCCAATCTTTGTCATCTAAAAAATTGGTTAGAAATTTACCTAAGCTAAAATATGGTAAACATTTTTGTGATGCTTGCAAAATAGGAAAACAAGCTCATGCAAGCCATAAGTGGTTTCTACTAATAGATGTTTATAACTTTTACATATGAATTTATTTGGTCCATACGATATTAGAAGTTACATAACTTATATACTTTAGTAGGAGTGGATGATTATTTAAGCTATACTTGGACAAAAAATTTGAAAACCAAAAGTGAAGCTTTTGAAAAATTGGATATATTAAGTTTGAAAATCCAAAACCAATTAGTATGTTCTATGGTTTCTATTAGAACGGATCATGGTCGAAAATTTGATAACGAAGTACAATTCAGAGCTTTTTGTGATGCACAAGACATTACTCATAATTTCTCGGCTCCTCGTACTCCACAATCAAATGAGGTAGTTGAAAGAAAGAATCGTACACTACAAGAAATGTCTAGGACTATGTTAAATGAACAATCCATACCTCAAAAGTTTTGGTGCAACACCGTTGACACTTCAACTTATATTCTTAATAGAAATCTAATCCGACCAATTCTAGGAAAAACCCCTTATGAAATATATAGAAGTAGGAAACCCTCATTAGAATACTTTAAAGTGTTCGGAAGCAAGTGCTTCATACTAAATACTAAAGATTATTTAACCAAGTTTGACCCGAAGTCATACAAATGTGTTTTTCTACGATATTCATAAAATAGCAAAGCTTATATTATCTTGAATAAACAAACCATGAAAGTCGAAAAATCACTCAACGTGACATTTGATGAAAGTCCTCCTCCTACCAAATTATCACCATTGGTTGATGATGATGTTGGTGAAGAAGAAGCTATTAAAAATAATATTAAAGTGGTAAATAATAATAATATAGAAGATGAGTCCATAGAAGTTGACGATGATGTGTTAATAAAGCTTTAAATTTATAATACTAGTTTTAACCGATTTCCAACTAACACACGGGTAAAGTGTACCCCCATTTATAGCATAGATTGACCATGTCGTTCCACGGGATTGGTGTTTATGAAAAAGTTTATTAGTTTTGCAAATGGTATCTTTAAGATTAGTCACGATTCTAAGACACGGTTTAATATTTTGTTTAAACTGATTAATTAAAGTATATTTGTTTGGGTAGGAGAACAACGAGGATGAGAATAATAATAACAGTGAACACATGAATAAAGATATAAACGCACAAGCAACTGATAGTTAATTAAGCGTTTAACTATTTTATATAAAAGAAATTCCTTTCGGCCTTTAATCCTTATTATATAAAATGATGTAAGATAGATTTATGTTTGGAAATGATAATATTAAACTTTCTTATTTGAGTTCATTAGACATAGGAAATAAGCATTAAACATTTTATTACTTGGTTAAATAATCATCTTATTAGCTAATTCTCACAAAGCTAATATCGATTCATGACTCGAAATCAATCACTAGATGGAGCCTTTCGACATAATTCCATACTTCATGAGAAATCAAATAACCAACAAGGATCAAGCATTCAAACATCAAGTTTAATATTATTACATCCACATTCATAAGTTATTCAATATGTTCATACTACGACTCTCATCGATCCCAAACAAACATAGATGAACTACTCCATATTTATTGAAATAACACTCAAATTAAGCAAGATAAACTTAGAATTCATGTAATTATAGAAGGGAACAAGGTTTATACCAACTCCACAAGCTAAAATGTATGATTTTCCAAGAACTTCTAATCAACTAAGACCCAGAATTTGTGATCCACTCTGTCACAGCAGCTATTCCTTCGATCTTAGCTTACTTTCCTTCTTATTTGGATGAGCATCCCCTGGAATTAGATGAACAACAAGAGTGTTCCACCACAACTCCCAAAAAGGGTCTCTTTAGAGTATTTCCTTGATTAAGAGGATTATATGATGAGATTGATGTCTAAAACTCTGATTTTAGACTCCTATTTATAGCCTAATTGAAGCTATCAGTTGGTGAGAAGAGGGGGATGAAAGGCCATAGAATCAATGCTCCAAATTAATGCTTTGAGTTACTGCAGGCTAAAGTGCGCTGCACTTCCTCAGAAGTGCGTTGTACTTGGCTTCAGCATTAAATTTTCTTTTTTCCCGTCTAAAAGTATGTCGTACTTTTAGAACATGTGTGCTGCACTTTGGCGTTTATCATTTAATACTCCCTTATTTCACCTCTAGATCCTTCTTCTAACGGTTGTTAGTCCATTTAACGAATATCTTTTGCTTTCTTAGTCGTTTTTGTGATCTTTGGTCTTGAAAAAACTGTTACACAAATAAGTATCTAATCACACGATATTTAACATATTTATATAGATAATTTAGATATTAAAGGGAGATAATTTATGTATATTTTGAGTGTTATCAATTCGCCCATACTTAGCTATTGCTTGCCCTCAAGCAATCTAAGCGAAAAATATTTAGTTAAGTCGATGATCACAAGCATAAGATAACGCGACAAAGCAACTCACGAAATTTTTAAGGATAGTTCACACACACTCGATTTAGTGAAGTAAATGATATTTGTAAATCACTCAAACGCTCAGTGATGATTCATTCAAATTACCATAAGCTTGTACAGGAAACTAAACTGCACCGACATGGCGTAAGCACCAGGCATAAATATCAAAAGAGGACTTTTATTTGGGTGTGGATAAGGTTCAGAATGGTTTAATTGCCAAAAAGTCTAAGAACGCAAGTTGCTTGTCACATACCACAATCTCGCGAGATTTATTGGATATCTCCATTATTCCTTTATTCATACTTTTTCCTTCCAATCATACAATTAATAGTTCCTCCACACTTAATATAAGCGTTCTTCACAAAAAATACGAAACACGAAGCATGCACTCTTCATTTTCGTTGAAATGGCACAATACTCATAATAGGTGCGAACATAGTATTAATCAAAAAATCAACCAGTCATACCAAGCAATCAACCGTTAGACTTTTGATAGGGAGTAATGTTTATATATATATCTATTTTTTTCATTGAAGGGAGTAGATGGAATAATTTGGGTTAGTATTGTCGTTGCCTCTTTATCATATAAAATTGTTTATACCACGCGAACGTGATCTCACTGCGGTCTCGTAAAGATTTCAAGCACAAGTTCTATAATTAACAAATCACCGGTACACTCATACAATTTTAAATGATACCAATGCTCTAGAAAAGGCGACAAACTACAAATACACAGCAGTAACGACGGATGAGACACTTGCAATTGCATTCAAACCTTAACTCGAGAAAGCTAAAGGTAAAAATTATTTCCATAAGATTTAAAGGCAAAACCTCACATTTTTGGGTGATGGGTATAAATATGCTAGTAAAGTTATCAATCCATAGTCAGATTTTCTTATTGTGACCAATCGAAATGATTCTTTTTAAAGTATTTTTTTATGAAATTATTTTTCCACATTTATCTCCCCCACATACTTAATATGATCATTGTCCCTAATGCAAGAAATATGATATAGAAAAGATAATTTGGAAAAGGAATTTAGGATAGTACTTCCCTTTTAGTACGAGGTTAAAGATAAAATCATCGTACATGGATTCTTTTAGCCTACCTTGCACTTGCGAGAACATTTCGCAAACAATATACCACAATACATATATTTATTAGTCCTAAAAGTAATAATAGTACGAGTACGACATAGATATTGTTTTAATGCCAACAGAGGCATTTTACACACCATACTAATAATAAAAATAAAGATTGAGGAATTGTTTTTAGAACATGTGACCCAAAAATATGGTCACAAAACCAAACATGTGTCATCTCGATACTATTCATCATCATCTCCTTGCTAGTGTTGATAATACTGTTGATATTGTTGTTGATCATACCTAAGTGGGTTATAAGCTTCTTGAAGTGGAATATTATAAACTTTAGCCATGTGCTCAAACACTCCAGCATACCTATCATACTAATATGACTGCCTATAAGCCATCCTATCGACCACACCCTGACGTATCTTCATGTTACCCATCTTGTCATATAGATCCTGCATAGAAGGACGTAGGGGAACATGCATAGCAACTCTAAGTGCACTAGGCATTGGAGCTTCGGTAAACAACTTCCCATTGGGTCCTATCAGCTCTCTAAGGGTGATCCTATCTAATGCCCTATAGTAGGTTGGAGCACTAAGTCCATTAAGCACCTCTTCATTACCATACCCGTCTTGATTCTTTGCCTCGAACATACTCAACAACCACATATCGTTCTTTTGCACCTTGTCATGCCTATTCGTTCTCTGACACAAACGATACGAGATCATCTTCTGGAGCACCCTTAGAATCGGCTTCCTAATTGTTGACGCATGACTCCTAGATAAATGTAGATCCTCATCTCTACTAATGCTCAACTAATCTGACACAAACCATACGAGATCATCTTCTAAAGCACCCTCAGAATCGACTTCCTAATTATCGACGCATGACTCCTAGATAAATGTAGATCCTCCTCTCTACTAATGCTCAACCAATACTCCTTAGCAATAAAATGCTCATCACTATGTAAACCACCACGAAAATATGTCTTGAATCCTTCCTCGCCTACTTCTTCGTTGAAATACAACCCTAAACGCTTAGAAAATTGCAACAAAGTCAACGAGTGATCTCTTCTCGCTAGCCTAAGCTTAATCAACTTACTAGACCAAAACTTATCATCCTGTACTAATTCGTTAAACTCATAAGTGGAGTAGAACTCATGGCATAGTTATGCATAGATTGGCTCGTTTATATCAAACGCACGCCTCCAAGCTTCAAAAATGAATATCTCTTGGTCACCACCCATTTTAACTAATTTTATCTCAAGCATCTCCTTAATTTCCTCACCACAACCCATAGTGTTCAATAATTCCCAATCGACAACACTTGGTGAGTAAATTTGTTTTAGAAGCAAACGAGTAAGGTTGGTGTTGTATTTAGTTTTAGCAGCCCTACTACACCCTTCTCAAAGCAAAAAAGTTATGATGAACCCGCGAGAGCATAACTTCCTCCACTGTTTCGAATTCACGGGTTCTTTTAGGTTGAGATGATCCGGCTTCATCGTCGTGGTTTCCCCTTGTCTACATATCAAAAGCAATAAACAAACAAGTACCTTATTATGTTAGATAACAATTATAAGGAATGGAAATGCTTATATACGAGTTCGCAGCGGTCTGTATTGGTTTTAGATGAAAAGTGCATCGCACTTCCTAAGAAGTGCGGCGTACTTTTTGGGTTTAACAAAGTGCGACGGTTTTATTGAAAATGGTGTACTTTCAGGGTTTTCAAAAATAACTTCCAGCATTTTATAACTGTAACAATAAACAATTTCCGTTTCAACAATAATTTTTGCCCTAATTTTAAAATTATTAACCCTAAATTGATTCATACTAAGAATAATTTATCCTAGGACAATTCTAATTGATTTATAATCATCTCTTATGTAATGGTATCATACAATTATTCTATTAATTTTATAGATTATGAACTAATTTATACAAACCTTAATTAATAAAAACGTAAATAAACAAAAGGATAAAGAAATTATAATAAGATTAACATACCCTTGGCATTGTGCTAGGTCTGAATATTTTTAATTTTTTAAGTAAAGGTCGACAGTTTTTTAGAGAACTTGTGTTTTTTTAATTGTGAGAATGCAGGTTTTATTTTTTTATTGATTGAAAGTGCGGCGTACTTTGGCCGTTTTATACTAGTTGTATATATATATATATATATATATATATATATATATATATATTTACACGATAAACATAAATTCAATTTATCAAACATAATAATATTCATAGTAGTTGGACTAAGTGTCCTATACATCAAAGAGTAATCCTATATGGATTTATAACATCTTGACGTGATTTATTTTTGACTCAACATAGAAAATTAAAAAAACGGACTAAGGAGTGTGAAACACGCTCCCTTTATTCACTTTGCATATATTTTAGAACCAATCAGGTGACATAATGTCCCTGAGCTTGTAAAATTTTAACAACTTCGTGTCAGCAGCTTTCGTTTGGTATCCTTGATTATACTTGTTCCCATATGGATCCACAATACTGCATTTTAAATGCCATGCTCCGTCACTCTCAACCTTCCTAGTGGAATTATCATCGTAACTTGGCATCCACTCATTATGTTGCAACGACACTCGTAGTGATCCAAGAAAAGCAACCATTTTCTTCCACACATAAATTCTTTGAAATGGATTTAGTGTTTCCTGAAGGGCAGGTGTTCGGTCCATAGGGTTATCGCAATCTAAATATTTTACAAAGCTCGGGCCATAAAATGGCTTTCCAATCTCATCTCTTTCCTCAATGATTTCTCATCATCAACACTGTCTTTCTCCTCTTGCTTGTTCTCGGCTGCGGACATAGGAAATATTTGGTGACAGACGCCGTCAAAAGTGGAAGTAGTTTATTTGATTGTATTTATAATTCCTCCACATGTATAAAGAAAGCTTCATCCCACAACTATTGGCACCTCTTTGTCCACTGGTATATCTAGGATCAGAAATCTTGCTAGAATTATGGTTATACTAACTTGGCATAAGACATCCTTAAGGATTCCCATTGGTTCCGCTTTTGAATGATCCAACATTTTTATTTTATTTGCTATAGGTTTAGCTTTCCCTTTTCCTATCTTCACATAAATGCCATAAGGTAGAACATTAATGTTTGAGCCAGTATCAGCTAGTGCATGTGTATCATATGTTCCTTTAATACGAATAGGAAGAACAAAAACTCCCGGGTCGTTCTTTTCTCTTAATGTTTTATAGTTCCTTATCACTTCTTTGGCAGCTTCTTCTTCATCTTCTTCTACTTTCTCATCAAGCTTGAGTTTATCCATTAGGATACTATCAAGTAACTTTTTGTGTCGGTCACTATATTTAAGTGTCTCAATTATTGGCCTTGACTCTTGTAAGATCGTAATTCTTTCTATAATGTCTTTTTCCAACGCTTCATAGGTCATTTCTTTTTTATTTAATGGTTATGTGATATTCAATGAAGGTCCTTCATCACTGGAAGTCATTTTGTAGTTCCCTTTTGTCTTTTCTTTATTTTTAGAATTCTTTCCCATGCTACACACATATGGCGGTAATTCTAGCCCACCGATTTCTGGTATATCCCCAAAATCTATACCTTCTAATATAGCGTCCCAATCATCTTCTGAGTTATGAGAGTTGTCGGTGTCATCATGAAAAGAGTCATAATCATGGTAGATAGTCATGATTCCTTTGCCAAAGTCAACTATTCCTCTTTTCATTTTCAGGAACGATCTTCCAAGCATTATTCCTGGCACAATATCATCTCTCATAGGGTTGATGATAAATTTCACGAGATAAACTTCTCCTTTTAAGACGATTGGTAACTTATTTTTACAACCTTGTCTCCTTTTTTTATCCTTAAATCTCATACATAGCCTGACTGCTAAGCTGTTTGAGATTAGGTTTTTATCGTTTTCCAAATTAATTTCCCCATCATATACTTCTAGACCATTAACTAAATAGGGTGCAATGTATCTCTCATTTTTCTCTTCCGTTTCCATTCGATAATATGTAAATTCTTTTAACTCCTTCTTTCCTTTGCTATTTGCTGTGTTACACTAATTTGGTATGTCCCATTCTCTTGTGCTTTCAATACCATCGTTTAGTGAAAATCGATCATCCTTCCCTAGGCATAATCATCCTATACTTGAGTTTGGGTCCATAATGTTCTTAAGATAGCACAACATCAAGGTAAACATTAGTGGGTTAGTAAAAGTAAAGTTGAGCAGTACTGTATATTCAAATATCTTTAGAAAATATATAATGATCAATAAACGGAGAAAATTCTTCATAATGAGAAGAATATGATGATTCTGTAAGCTGGTAAATAGGTAAGTACGATGCACATCACAGGAAGTGCGACGTACTTTTTGCGTTTTTTTAATTTTTTCTAATTTTTTCAGAAAACCCGTCGTACTTATAACAAAGTGCGACATACTTTATGGATTTCCAGTTAATAAATTTATCATTTTCAGATTTCTAATCATTTTAAACTCATTATTTCTATTAATTCCCAGATAGTTGAAATAACTCCTAAGTTTAAACATGGCATTCATAACATAATCATGCAAAAGATCATAAACAATCATTCTCGTATTTTTAAGATCCTTAAAGTAAATAGGCATGTCAAAACAGGTTATAATCTCAACATCATAAACAAATATCACATCTAGGCAGACCATTCTAATAATCATTTGATAATTAGTGGTGCATTCAACATGTTTTAGATTTCTATAGACATTCATCCTTTTACGGTTTTTATAAAGTAGTAAGTAAGGAATAAGCATTAAAATCTTTTTCTTTCTCATTTTGAAGTTGAAATTAAGTGTTTGGGACATTTGTTTTTGGTTTAGGTTCATTACAGACTTCATTGATGTAAATTTCTCAGCAAGTGTGGCGTACTTCGTCAGAAGTGCGAGGTACTTTTTGTTTTTCCAGAAAAACCGGCGTACTAGATGCATGTGCTGTGCGCCGTACTTTCTGTAGTAAAAATGAAAAATTCTTATTTTTGGGTTAGTTTGCCAGAAAACTATACGACGGGTAGTAAATTTTGGTTTGCAAAACATGAAATACTTAAACAAGAAACAATTCAATCCCCGGCAGCGGCGCCAAAACCTTTGATGTGTTAATAAAGCTTTAAATTTATAATACTAGTTTTAACTGATTTCTAACTAGCACACGGGTAAAGTGTATCCTCCGTTTATAGCATAGATTTAGGGTAAAACCAGGTCGTTTCACGGGATTGGTGTTTATGAAAACGCACAAGTGAATAGTTTTGCCAATGTATCTCAAGATTTGTCACGAATCTAAGACACGGTTTAATGTTTTGATTAAACTGATTAATTAAAAGTATATTTGTTTGGGAAGGAGAACAACCAGGATGAGCTTAAGAATAACGGTGAACACATGAATAAATATATAAACGCACAAGCAACCGATAGTTAATTAAGCGTTTAACTATTTTATATAAAAGAAATTGTGTTCGGCCTTTAATCCTTATTATATAAAATGATGTAAGATAGATTTATGTTTGGAAATGATAATATTAAACTTTCTTATTCGAGTTCGTTAGACATAGGAATAAGTATTAAACATTTTATTACTTGGTTGAATAATCATTTTATTAGCTAATTCTCACAAAGATAATATCGATTCATGACTCGAAATTAATCACTAAATGGAGCCTTTCGACCTAATTCTATACTTTATGAGAGATCAAATAATCAACAAGGATCAAGCATTCAAACATCAAGTTTAATATTATTACATCCACATTCATAAGTTATTCAACATGTTCATACTACGACTCTTATCGATCCCAAACAAACATATATGAACTACTCCATATTGATTGAAACAACACTCATATTAAGCAAGTTAAACTCAGAATTCATGTAATTATAGAAGGTAACAAGGTTTATACCAACTCTACAAGCTAAAATGTATGATTTTCCAAGAACTTCTAATCAAGTAAGACCGAGAATTAGTGATCCACTATGTCACAACAGCTAATCCTTTGATCTTATCTTACTTTCCTTCTTATTTGGATGAGCAACCCCTGAAATTGGATTTTTTATGAACTACAAGAGTGTCCATCCACAACTCTCCAAAAGGGTACTTCTTTAGAGTATTTCCTTGATTAAGAGGATTAGATGATGAGATTGATGTCTAAAACTCTAATTTTATCTAATCCTCTAATTTTTGACTCTTATTTATAGCCCAAGTGAAGCTATCAGTTGGTGAGAAGAGGGGGATGAAAGGCCATGAAATTAATGCTCAAAATTAATGCTTTGAGTTACTGTAGGCTAAAGTGCGACGCACTACTTGGCTTCAGCATTAATTTTTTCCCCGTCTAAAAGTACGCCGTACTTTTAGAATATGTGTGCCGCACTTTGACGTTTATCATTTAGTACTCCATTCTTACACCTCTAGATCTTTTCTAAACGGTTGTTAGTTCGTTTAAAGAATATCTTTTGCTTTCTTAGTCTTTTTCGTGATCTTTGGTCCTGAAACAACTGTTACACAAATAAGTATCTAATCACACGATATTTCACATATTTATATAGATAATTTACATATTAACGGGAGATAATTTATTGTATATTTAGACAGTCATCATGTGTACCGGCCCATTAAGATGGTAGCGGTACGGTCGACCATGAGGAATAGGCTGTCCAGGTGCTAGAATCATAACTCGACGACGAGGTATGACAGGTGATCTCTGGGTAGAAGAGGTAATCTCAGTGAAAGGTGTACCATGGGTAGGTGATGGTGGTGTATCTGGTGTATCACTGTCTGTGGTGTCGTCAGCCGATGATAAAAATGGTGAGATAGCTGGTAATGGTGGTATATGGTCTGATGATGGATCCTCAGATGGATCAGACTCTGAATCAGATGCAGGTGAGTAATCAGGAGATGCTGGTGTATAATCTGGGGATGGTGGTATAGTAGGTGCTATGATAGGTGTCTCTGTGGGTATCACTGTAGTGTCAGTCTGAGTAGTGGGTGGAGTAATCACTGGTGTGGTGTCGGGAATAGTGGTAGGGATAGTACCGAACAAGATGACTCATCCAGCAGGTGTCCCTACGCTATCCTCTGATGAATCCGAAGAAACTGAGATAACTGAAATAGCCATGACCTGCACAAGCAAAGTTTATATAAATCATCTTTATATCAACCATGCATGATGCAACATATGATCGGGTGAATGGGTAACTGGATGAATGCAAAATGAACGAATGAATGCGCGGGTCATCGAGTACGGCATGATGGGATGAAATGAGAAATACTTATAGTAATATTAGTTATACTTAGTATTTAATACATATATATTATTTATATAGTATTTAATTATGTATACGTACTATGTAAAATCACGTAAGGCACATAATCACGTAGGATCACATACTGGTTATAGTCCAGACCTAGTTTATACTACCTGGTTCTCTATAACCTTGGCTCTTGATACCAATCTGTCACACCCCCAAACGGGCCCTGGACGGAATACGTGTCCGGAGGCGTGACGTTCCTGGATATCTCAAGTACAAAGCATAAAGAACGACCTCTAAGGGTACGTTTTAAAAATAAACACCGTTGCATAAATTTAAAATAATAATAAGTTTACATCAATCAAATTTAAAAGATTCAAAAGTTAAAATGCGGAAGCTTTAATAAGTTCAACAACGGTATTTAAGATAACATAGATGAAATCTGAAAACTGGTTCGGGCAATTAGACTTCATATAGATCAGGCAACATCTTCCAAGCTAAGCACCTGAGAAAAACATGCTTAAAACGGTCAACATAAAGTTGAGTGAATTCATAGGTTTAATTTGATGTAATAGTGGACCACAAGATTTTACAGGCATGCGACAGTTATAACAAATACAACTTCACATAAAAGATATTTACGTTGCACTAAGCTCATGACACCGATGCTAATTCTGAGACATAGCTTTCATATAGCTATAGGTTGCATTGCCCTAGAGGAAATCCGACCTAAGATTTCCTATCCGAAATTCGACATGACATATATCCGTTTAATCGGGCGACCCGTGGGTAGTAAGTGCGACTTACCCGGATAGGGATAATTAGTCCCAATAGATCTATTTATTCACTCGCGCTCCCTCAACCGGTCCTCCGGTCAAGAGATTAACAGTTCATGATAGTTTTAGGCAATAGGAGGTCTAGCGCTACTTAAGCAACACGTGGGAAAAATTCTCATGAAAGTACTTGTGTCCGATTTTAAAAACAAGCAATGTTTCTCACCCCAAAGTTATAAAACATTTTTCAAAACGAGTAAAAGTGCGAGGCTATGAACTCACCTTATGTGAGTTGTGGATCAAAAGGAATAAATCAAGCGAAAACAAATCTCACGGTACTGGCGACAACCTCGTATATAGTGGTCGTCTTAGAATAATGTACAACGAATAACGCTTAACACAAGAGTTGATCATCCGAGCATGAGTAGACATGGCGTATCTTTTTTAAAACGTACTTTCGAAAGTTATAGGTTTGACAAGTCTCGACACTTTGACACATCTTTGAAAATATTTCGTCTTTTAGTGTATTTTGTCTTTTAGTGTATTTCGTCTTTTAGTGTATTTCGTCTTTTAGTAACCCGACACACCAAAGTTGACTCAATAATCGTAAATGTTGACCTAAACTCGACACTTAACGTTATTCTACATTTTATCAAAAGTTTGATAATAAAAGTATATTTTTCGACGCATTTATAAAGTTTATAAATTTTCGGCATGACCTTTCTAAAAATATCGACTTTCCATTTGTATTCATCTCGACTCGTGAAAATATTCGTTTTATGAAATTACATCTTTTATTGACTCAAAAGAATATTCGATCGATTTCCGACAACACCGCAAATATTACAGCAATTTATTCTAAACCTAAACCTCTTCGACTTTCAATTTATACTTCCAACAAAACAAACATCTAACTTAATCTCTTTTCCAACAATATTCAAGCTCGCTATATGATAAATCTCAATAAATAACATAGCCGTAACAATAACAATATATATATCTAAATAGTCACAACAAACTTTTACACGCAAAAGCACAACTACTTTTTATGTTCTTCCATTTATAAATAAAAATATTAAACTTTGAGACTTGTAGTTTTATAGAAAAATAGGTAATGATTTTCATAACGATCCGCTTTGTACACCTTGTTCGGAATGATCATACGAATACAAAAGTACAACTCATTTATGAAAAAGTAGGGATGACTTACAAGAAAACACGACGAAAGATGATTAGAAACTAAGAACAACCCAAACGTTGTTTATAAACTACCCGGATAGAAACAAGAATCAACCTCGAACAATATATCTTCAAATGGTGGATCAAAAATTAAAAACAAATGGATTTATGTGGGTGTTTGTAGGCGTTGGCCAAGAAAGAAAAAAGAAGGAGAATGTGTGTGTTTTTCTAGTGATAGATTTTGTTTAGGAGTGAATGAGAAGTAAATGAAAATAGGTGGTTATATGTTGGTATGATATGGGATACACCTAGACTTGGTGCATGTCTTTGTCCGGCCGAGTACAAGGGAAAAAGAGGGACCGAAATGATCCGCGAATGAGAGCTTAGGAAGGACCTTGTACAAGCCACTTTGTAGGAAGGATGTTAAGTTGTATCAAAATTTCAAAATGGAATCCCATGCTAGGGAGTGTGTGTGTATCCGGTTATGCTAAGGCAAAAAGGGGGGACCAAAATGGTCTCTAACATTTTAGGGTCATAGTGCTCATATTTGGATTTAATTTCCAAGGCTTTGCATGCACATGCATAGGTATAGATCAAAACACGTATCACGTAAATAACAAAACGAGTAACGGTAACACGGAAAATTATGAAATTTTAAATATTGCCCTAAAACTTGAAAACGTGGCTATTGCCAAAATACTACAACGTTTGATGTCACGGTTCACTCTTGGTGACGATTCTCAGATAATAACGGAACAACTTCCCGGTTAAACAAAAAAAAAACTAAACGAAACTTTTAAAAATTCAAATTGCTAAACAGAAACGGCTAAATTATTGAACGAAAATTCTCGGGGTGTCACATTCTTTCCCCGTTAAAGAAGCTTTGTCCTCAAAGCTTAGGACGCAACCTCTGCCGCGGGTGTAGAGTTGGTAAAAAGGTGCAGGTATTTCTTTTGCATTAGGTCTTCACGCTCCCAGGTGAACTCAAGACCCCTTTTAGAGTTCCAACGTACTTTGACAATTGAAATACGACTCTGCTTCAGACGCTTGACCTCACGGTTCATGATCTCGACAGGTTCTTCGATGAAGTTCAATTTGTCGTCAACTTGGATTTCATACAGTGGTATAGCAAGAGGTTCATCAGCTAAGCATTTCTTCAATTTCGAGACGTGAAACGTACTATGAACTCTGCTCAAATTCTCTGGGAGTTCAAGATGATAGGAAACAGTTCCTACTTTAGCAATGATCTTAAAAGGTCCAATATAACGAGAGTTCAACTTTCCCCATTTTCCAAAACGTATCACTCCTTTCCAAGGAGATACTTTCAACATGACCTTGTCTCCTACTTGAAACTCGAGAGGTTTTCGTCTTACGTCGGCATAACTATTTTGACGATCACGGGCGGCTTGGATATGGCTCTTGATTTGAACGATCTTCTTTGTTGTCTCGTGAATGATCTCTGGGCTAGTGAGCTAACTATCCTCAACTTCAGCCCAGCAGATAGGTGATCGACACTTGCGCCTATACAACGCCTCAAACGGAGCAGCCTTAATGTTGGTATGGTAACTGTTGTTATATAAACATTCTACCAATGGTAAGTGTCTATCCCAACCTTTTCCAAAGTCGAGTACACAGGCACGTAACATGTCCTCCAATGTTTGAATGGTTCTCTCACTCTGGCCATCGGTCTCTGGATGGTAAGCTGTACTCATATCCAATCGAGTACCTAATGCTTTATTAAGGGACTTCTAAAAATGTGACGTAAATTTCCCATCACGATTAAAGATGATCGAAACTGGCACTCCATGTTTTGAGACTACTTCCTTTAAGTACTGTCTCGTCAACTTCTCTAACGTGTCATCTTCTAGCATAGGCAAGAAATGATCAGACTTAGTGAGACGATCAATGATTACCCAAATCGTGTCTTGACCCATTGTCATCTTTGGCAACTTAGTCACAAAGTCCATTGTTATATTCTCCCATTTCCATTGTGGGTCTCTGGTTGAACCAACAAACCCGATGGTTTCTGATATTCTATCTTAACCTTGGCACATGTTAAACACTTGCTGACATAAGTGGCAATTTATGCTTTCACGTTGGGTCACCAATACAGCCTCCTAAGGTCCTGGTCCATCTTATCCGATCCAGGATGGATGTAATACTTTGACTTATGAGACTCGTGCATAATCAAAGCTCTCAGATCACCAAAACATGAAACCCAACTTCGATTGTTCAAACACAACGTTCCGTCAGCGCGAGGTTCTAGCTTGTTAATCATGCCATTCAAATCTTCGTTGATGAAGTTCTCTTCCTTTCTGGCTTCCGATTGAGCACTCAAAATCTGCTTAGGAAGGTTTAACCCTATAGTCATAACTAAGGCTCGAACTCGTAGCGGCTTGCTTCTCTCCTTTCAGCTCAGGGCATCAGCCACCACGTTCGCCTTCCCTGGGTGATATCAAATCTCACAGTCGTAGTCACTCAACAACTATAACCAACGTCGTTGCCTCATGTTTAGCTCCCTCTGATCAAGAATGTGTTGCAAACTCTTGTGATCAGTGAACACAATGCATTTGGTGCCGTACAGATAATGTCTCCACATCTTCAGGGCAAACACTACTGCTCCTAGTTCCAAATCATGGGTGACATAGTTCTTCTCGTGAACCTTGAGTTGGCGGGATGCGTAGGCTATGACCTTCTTATTTTACATCAAAAGCGCGCCCAACCTTTTATGTGAAGCATCGCAGTATACCACGAAGTTCTCACTTCGCTCAGGTAAAGCCAAAATTAGCGCACTACACAATTTTTGCTTCAACAACTGAAACGCAGCCTTTGCCTTTTCTCCCGAATCAAACTTCATACTTTTCTGAGTCTGTTTCGTCATAGGTCTAGCGATTTTTGAAAAACCTTCGATAAATCGTCGGTAGTAACCAGCCAAACCTAAAAATTGACGGATCTCGGTTGGTGTCTTGGGTGACGCCCAATCCTTGATTGACTCGATCTTAGCGGGATCAACGTGGATGCCTTAACTATCAATCACGTGACCAAGAAATTGTACCTTCGACAGCTAAAACTCACACTTTGAAAACTTGGCGTACAATTCTTCCTCCTTCAATAACTTCAAAATCAACTTAAGGTGTCCTTCGTGCTCCTTTCTGCTCTTGGAGTAGATCAAAATATCATCGATGAATACAATCACGAATCTATCCAGATACGGTTTGCACACCCGATTCATCAAATCCATAAATACTGCCGGTGCGTTAGTCAAGCCAAACGACATTACTTGGAACTCGTAGTGTCCATAGCGAGTCCTAAATGCTGTCTTTGGAATGTGATGTCAGTGGTCAAATACAACCCTCAGATATATAATATATATATTTATAAAATACATATACGTATACGCAAGCTAAGTATCATGCAAATTATTCTTAGGAAAACCGATTCATTCTAATCCATAAAAAATTCTACGTGTGCTCTGTTTTATTTTTCTCATGAGTATGTGTGTGTGATATGTGAGTAATAAAGAGTGCCCGTTAATGCAAGCTCAAAACGACATATTAACTTGGAAGCATTACCAGTCACCTCTCGTACAGGCGTCCATACGTCCGAGTCCTACCACCCCAAAACGAGATGTCTCCTGGACTCAAGAGAATGTGTTGTCAACTGTGTGTCTGCCTAAAATACAACCCTCGATATGAATCGTTAAATAGAACCACACAGTGTTATCTCCCCAGATCCTCCTCTACTTATAACACACTAGATAGATTCTCCGTACGAAAAGCCTCACTAAGCACGTGACTCCGTTTTTGTCATTGATCCAACCACCTCTTTTACCATCCCCACACCTGTTCTCTCATACCCCTAGAATTGAAAGAAACACCCAAACGAATGATCTAAATCAATCTTCCAACATAGATCTCATAGAAAAGTCTTCACAACCCCATCACCCCCCAACCCACCCCAAACCCCACCCTCAAGGACCATCCACCTCCTACCACACCACCAACAAACCCCCCCGCCCCCCCCCCCCCACACCGGCCCCCCGTCCCCACTCCCCGCGGCCCCCGGCCACCCCAGCCCCCTCCAGGCGCATTGGGTCCCTGACAATAGAAGCACCCCAAAACCCCTCCCCCCCCACCACCCCAACCTGCATCACGTTCATCCTACCCCAGTGCGTGTAATACAACAATACACCCCTACTCTCTGGCCACCCCTTGCAGGCCCAGTTTTGCCCCAACGGGCGACATGTATATCACACCCCAACCAACCACACTATAATCTTTTACATCCTGAATAAAGTGCCAGCAGAGTTACACGATTTCACGACCATACTCCAACGCCAGACACACGACCGCTGCTATTGATACAAGTAATTCCAGTTATATAGTCGTGTGCCGGCTCACAACCGATGTTACAGGCTTCAACACATTGAGCTAGGTTATATTTTAAGCCTCCTCTACCTAGACGCTGCATTTAACAACCGACCCATACTTCTTGATCAACAAGTATCAAATACACCTAAACCCTTACAACTTAATCCCACTGATTCATAGTGTCCAACCAGAAGTTACCAACAGAAACTGCTACTAAACCCCCATCACCCCTACTGTATCCCCCCCACCCGACGACCCCAAGAACTCCTCTACAGACCCTTTCCGCACAACTCTTATCCCCCAAACACAACCCACGCCATAAGATGACCCGCCCTCCATCCAACCCACCACACCCCCTCACAACCCCCCTGTCAACCATGCAACAGACCCACCCCCCCCCACACCCCAAATCAACAGAAAATCGCCCCTTTTGCAAGTCTTCACTCCAACCCCCCCCAACTCCACACAGTCAGTACCCCTTATAAGACCAACACAATAATATAAATTTCCACTACACTCCGCCCCACCCCGACTACCCTTATCCCCCCATATAAGTACCCACTTAGTGTCCCCCCACACCCCGCCCGGCCCCAACAATCTCCTCCCCCCCCCACTCATAAGACCTATACAACCCCACCCAACCTGCCCCCAAAGACCATCCCTAACTGACAAACACGCACCCCCCCCCCCCCCGACATCTCCCCATCACTGATCACACACCCACGCTCCCAAAAACCCCAAATAACCCCCCCCATTACCACACCACCCCCCACCCCAACAAAATAACCAAAAAAAACATAAACAAACCCCAACCCCCAACAACCCCACGCCCCCCCCGCCCCCGCCACCAATCCCCCCGCTCCACTGCCTACGTACGATCCCGCTAACCACCACCGACCTCTCTCCCACCGCAGCCCCTCTACTGCTCTACTTCACCATATACCCTCTCCATAGTGTGTGAACTTACATTTGCGCCAAACCCCAGGAAAAAACTCCTGTCAGCCCCCTATAACCCCCAGTCCCCCCGGACCAACTCGGCCCCCCCCCCCCCCCCCCATCCCTATCACCAAAACCCCTAACCCTCCTAATATCCTCCCGCACAGATAATCCACCTCCAACCCCCAATCCGCCCCCACAGCCCCTCCAAACCCCCATCACCCAACCCAGTGCTGAGGAGGTGGCCGATATTCTTGTTTGGATTCATTCCGGCTCAGAGAGCGTTCTTCGGCTTAGATCTCCTTCGCGTTTCACCGCGCCCTCACCGGGCCCTGCGAGGTTTCCCCTCGCCGCCCCGCCGGGCCCCTCCGCCCTACCGGTCCCTCGCCCGCAAGCGGCGCCTCCTTAAACGGCCCGCCGGACCCGTCTTCCCTCTAAGCATCCCAGCCGGTTTGCAAATTAGACTCGTTGATATACACGAGACACCCTCCCCCCCCCCCCCCCCCGACTTTCTACGCTCCCCTCCCGAGGATCCCCCTAGCCCCGCGCCCGCTACCGACCCTAGTAGTAATGTTAGTTGGACTTCGCAGCTTACCCTCCCCTACCATGCCCCCCACCACACACAACCACTAGCACTCGCCCAAGAGTTCAACGCCCATATTCCACTCCCCTGTTTCACCCCTTACCCCTGATGCTATTCCGACGTATAGTTCGCACCTCCCCTCGCCCCCCCCCCCCCCCGCCCCGCCCCCCCCCCACCCCCGCCCCCCCCCCCCCCCCCCCCCGACCCCCATCACTTTATTACTACCTTTCATTCACACTATCCGATTCCTGTAGATTTGTCGGGGGGCCTCTTTTTGTTTACTCGTATCAGTCTTTGTTTTGTTATTAAGGCCCCCCCCGCCCGCATGTCCTCGCCCCCCCCCCCCCCCCCCCCCCCCCCCGTACCCCACCCCCCCACCGCCCCCCCCCCCCCCCATCCACCACGCATCCCCCCAACCACAACCCCAACCCTTTCCAAACACATTTTTTTCACCCCGCCCACCCGCCCACCCCCCCCGCCCCCCCCCCCCTACCCACCCCATATGCCACCCCTCATTTCCCACCCAGACCCCATTCCCACCCCCCCCCCCCCCCCCCCCCCCCCCCCCCCCCCCCCACGAATGGTAAGACCCCCCTACCGCTCCTCCTACTACAGATTACGGCGTTCCCCCTCCACCACCCCACCGCCCCCACCCTTCCTATCGTATGCTCCACCTCCCCCTAAAAATCTAACATTCAATTTCGCGGTCTTATTTGCCTTTCCATCATAAAAGTAAGCTACCGCCGGCCGCATCAGATGGACCCCCCCCGGTTACCTCCATAATCTGATCTTACACTATACTCAGTCCAACCCCACCTCCATCTTGGGTTCTGCTCCCGGTGCCTTTCTCCGCACGTCCTTCCGCCGCCCCCCCGCCCCCCCCCCCCCAATCACCCCATCACCCAAAACCTCATACTGCCGCCCCTCCTCCCCTCCCCCACCATTCTTCACCACCATTACCCCCACAAGCCGCCACCTAACACCCCCCCCGCCACCGCGCCTATTGGAGGCCGAAACCACTGCAGCTTATCTCAACCTCCAATCACACGTCCCTCAATCCATTCTCAGCGCCCCCCCCACGACCTCCTATCTACTCTACACGTCCCTCATGGCCCAACCCACTTGCACTCCAGCTCCACCCCCCCCCCCCCCTCCCCAGAGGGCTTGACGCCCCCCCCATACCTGTCACCGATAAAATGAACCAATGTCTTGTAATCCTATGTTGCCCATCTGTAAACTATATCTAAGATGTTACAACCCCCCCCCTCTCGCGTCGAAGCAGAACAATCTACACCCATACGCATACTCCCTCCCCTCTCACGCTTTGCATAAACATTTTCACCTCTTCCCCAAGTCGCCGAGTAATACCATTTTAAGACTCTTTGCTACTGGATTATTCCAAAGGCGTCCCTATGCCCTATACACCATAGATCCCCATCGAACCGTCCAGTTTCCTGAAACCATGTTAGCCAGAACCCCCCCCCATGCACTGTCTCTTAGTCCTTACCCCCTTCCCAACTTCCACCGCCGGCACCATCTCCCAATAAATTCCTGCCCCCCGTTATTGAATCCTCTACCCCTACCTGACTTGCTCTTCCCGCTTACCAGATGTCATTCTCTAGCCCCCGGTTTAGTATTCCTCCGCACCCTCCCTCCTCCATACTATATCTATGCCCCAAATTACCATGTATTATAGAGATTCGATTGTCGCAGATAGTCTGCACACATCGATCATCTTCTAATTTAATCCTAACCTCTCCCCCGCCAAGCCATGTGTCCAAAGCTATTACTCTTTGCATGAACAGTGCACAATTAAGCATCTCTTTGCTACATTTCCCCAGACGTTATAACCCTTCCTCTGGCCCCCACTCCCCTAAAGACCCCACCCATCCCCTTTGCCCCCCGACCGCCCTCCCCTACTCCCTAGCTACTAACTCACAATAATCATATTGACCTAATTTAAACTTCAATAAATCCGCTTTAATATTCACCAATCCTCATACTCATCGCCCCCACCTTACCGCCGACCTCCAACGAGATCTTCCTCCTATTACTGTAACTAATACACTCGAACCCCCCCACACCTTCGTTCTTACCCCTAGCAAGACAAAGAATAACAAGCTCTATAAAGCTCCCAACCTGTAAACTTGCTTGGTAGTCTATAGCGCGTACTTCTACCCCCAATTATACCAAACCATAAAGAAACACTTTGCCGACCCCCAACTCGCCCCAATCGCACACCTACCAACCCCCGCTCAAACCCATACAGCCAGCCCACCGCTTTTCTCAGTTCTACACCCACTTGTCTTATTGTTATTTGTCCTTTGTCCCGAGCCCCGTGTCATAGCTTATCGAAGATCTTGCCATCTCTGCGTCCCTTGCCCCCTCCTCTGGCTTTTGCGGTGTGCACCGACCGCATACTACTACGCTCACCTCCCGGAGTGCGCCCCCCCCCCCCCCCCCCCCCACCCCCCCCCCCCCCCCCCCCCCCCCCCCCCCCCCCCCCCCCCCCCCCCCCCCCCCCCCCCCCCCCCCCCCCACCTACATACACACTCCCACACCAACCCATACCCCAAACCCCCCACCCCCCACACCCCACCCCACCCCCCACCCCACCCCCCCCCCCCCCCCCCCCCCCCCAACCCCCCCCCCCCCACCCCCACCCACACCCCCCCCCCCCCCCCCCCCCCCCCCCCCCCCCCCCCCCCCCCCCCCCCCCCCCCCCCCCCCCCCCCCCCCCCCCCCCCCCCCCCCCCCCCCCCCCCCCCCCCCCCCCCCCCCACCCCCCCAACCCCCCAACCCCCCACCCCCCCCCCCCCCCCCAACCCCCCCCCCCCCCCCCCCCCCCACCCCCCCCCCCCCCCCCCCCCCCCCCCCCCCCCCCCCCCCCCCCCCCCCCCCCCCCCCCCCCCCCCCCACCCCCCACCTATCCCCCCCCCCCCCCCCCTCCCCCCACCCCCCCCCCCCCCCCCCCCCCCACCCCCCCCCCCCCCCCCAAACCCCCCCACCCCCACCACACACACCACCCCCCCCACACACCCCCCCAACACCCCACCCCACCCCCCACCCCCCACCCCCCACACCCCCCCCCCCCCACCCCCCCCCCCCCCCCCCCCCCCCCCACCCCCCCCCCCCCCACCCCCCCCCCCCCCCCGCCCCCACCCCCCACCCCCCCCCCCCCCAACCCCACCACCTCCTCAACCTCCATCCAACCCCACCCAAGAATTACATAAAGCGCTAACCTCGGCATTCGCATTACACCCCGACCACCCCCCCGTGATTTGAACCCCCCACAGCCCTACCCCTACTACTCCATCGTGACGTCTCCCCCCACTGCATCACCAACCTAATAACGCCTCCACTCAGCATGTTACCTGACGTTTATCCCATCTCCACTCTTCTCTTGAAAATTCATCGCCACAATCATCTGTTGGGTAACTATTAAGCTCGTATTTGAGGGGTGAAGTTTTTGGTGTCTTGTAGAAAGTAATTCTTGTCTAGGGTTGGTTAGAGTATGAGGTTTTTTGTTGCAGTTTTTTATTAAGTGTGGTTTTTTTAGTTTAGTTTGGGGAAGTTTTTTTTGTTTACTTGTTCCACCCTATTGGAAAAAGGAGCGTATGTCATTTGGTATAGGGTGGTGGGTGGTGGTGAAAGGGGCGATTATCATAAAGTTGCCTCCTATTTTTGCAAAGATGAATTGAGCATTTCTGTGGCCTCCGATCTAGTGTCCCTCGGATAGCCAGTTTTTGCAAAGATAGATCCACCGATCTTTTAACGCCACGTGTACATTCTTTCTGCTTAAATCGTACGCATATATTCTGTCCGTTTGATCATTCTTGCAAATTGAATTGAGAGTTGAGAAATATAACAAATACTCCGCCACATGGCCAAACTTTACTCGCCCTTCAATCTTTAGTGCTCTGTCACGTGAGTTGTTTATTTATTTATTTGAGCATCATGTGATCTCACGTCACATTTTATTTTGTTTTGAACATTTTTGTTGTGGTTTTGTTATTTGTGGACTGGCCTAGTGTTGGCTCGCGGAGTGGGGTTTTTGTCCCTGGCTTTCGCTCGCCTCTCTCCCCCTCGTTGCTTGGCGCCCTTGGGTTTGTCCCATGGCCCCCGCCGGCGCCTCGGCTCAGGGTGTGTCAGGCCCACCCGTCCGCCAACCCCCCCGTAGACTCCGCCTGGCACGCGCCCCAGCCCCCTTCCTCGTCCCCCTCCCCCCCCTACCGTGCGACCCCCACCATTCCGGTCCTGCGCCGCCGTCAACCCCCCCCCACGCCCCCCCGCACCTCCCGCCCCCCCCCGCTGCGCTCGCCGCGACTCGTCTCACTCCCCAACTGCGTATAACGCCCTTCCGGCTCAGCCTCCCGGCATTCCCCCCCCCCCCCTTCCTTGACCTAGGACTGTCCCTCCGCGGCCCCCCCCCCACGCCACACCCCCCGCCCGCCCCCATCCCGCACGGGCCTTTCGTAGACCCGGGCCGCCGCCCCCCCCCCCCCCCCCGGCCCCATGCAGTTATCTTAGCCCCCCCCCCCCGCCCTCTCCGAATATCGCGCGGCCCCACCCTCGCCCCCGCGCGACCCCCCCCTGCCCCCCCCGCCCCCCGCGTCCCCCCACCCCCGCCCCGGCCCCCCCGCGCCAGGGGGGGCCACGGCTCCCTTCGGCTCCCCTTCCACTGGGGAAGGGGGTACCTGTCGGCGTGTTTTTTGTGTCGGTGGGGGGTGGCGCTCGGGTAGGTGGGTGCCGATGCTACCTTTTCCTTGAATACACTAGGTCAAGTGTGGTGGGATGGCGGTCGTTATAACATGAGGGATGTGTGGTATCTTTGTTTTAGCTTGGGCGGTACTTGTGGTTTGGCCTGGTACGTGGACCCTAACAGACCCTGTTGTTCGTGGTGTTCTACGGCTCGGCTATTTGGAATTTTCCGTGGGCCTAACAGCGGTGGATAGAGTTTTGTCGCGCGCCGTTAGCTACTGCGATGCTCGGGGATAGTTTCATAAGTCTGGTCAGATAGGCGTTGAAGTAATTTAACTGTTAATCTTGTCAATAGTTTGGGTAAGAACGTTAAGTAAAGTGGGTGCTTGGTGTTATTGCAATCGGGGGTTCCGGATTTGTCTGTAATTCTAACTATAATTATTACAGTATTTGCCTTTCAGGGGGTCTGACATTTTTTAGTGATTTAGTACAGGTTTAGCAGTTTGCCCGGGTGTTACTACTCTGGTTCCGGTGGGGTTAGGATATGTCGGCACATATAGCGCAAAACTATGGATTGGATTTGCATGGGCCTCTCGCTATGGTTTGTGTTTTCATACGAAAGGTTTGTTTGTTGGTTTCGTAAAGGGGTTTGGTAGGTAACAAGATCTTGTTTTTTTGTCTATGTTGTTGTTTTGGGAATGGGTTTTGGGCGATTAGATGATGGGCTGGTGTAGTTCTGAGGAAAACGGTGCGGTGTCAGGGAGGTGGAGGGGGGGGGGTTGGTATGGTTGGCGGTGCGGAGAGAGTATTGTTTGGAGATTTCAGTGGATATTTAATAAAATAATTGGATGGTGCTGCTCGAACCATTATTGGTTTACGCAGGGCTGGTTGAAGGGTGTTACGTGATTGAGGTTTTTACCGGAACAAATAAAGCACACACCACAAACACCAAAACAAAAAGTTTTCGTCCCAAAATGGATAATAAATTTCATCGTCGCCCGACTTTCACCTCTCCAAGCCAAGCTTTAACAACTAGATCCATTTGCCAAAAAATACACAAGTTTGTTCTAACACTATCATAAATAAGTAATTGTGTACCTTTACTTTTCTCTCCCTTATTCCTAATTTTGTATCTCAAGATTTTATTATTATTATTGGTGACAAATAAATTATGCCCTTATTAATATAAAGTAAACCCGGTTTAGACCACAATTAGTTTGAAATCATTTCCTAAAGAGACGATATGGTGAGAATAAGGTCCACATTAAGGTTTTAATTTCGCATGATTTAGGGGTTATCCTTTTTATTTCATCCGAAACAACTCAACTACGAGTCCAGAGATGTAGGCTTTATTTAGATAACCCCGGAGTCGAAATTTGGCTTTATTATTATTATTATCGCAACATTATTAAACCTCGGTCCTTTAGAAGGCTACAACATCGGTTGTGAGCCGGCAAGATGCAGCAAACATATTTCGACCTTGGCAAGTTCCTCGACCTTTTAGAAGGCTGCAACATCGGTTGTGAGCCGACAAGATGCATCAAACTTTTATCAGTCTCGGATTATTATAACTAAGTGCCTTATTAAGAAGACTGCAACATCGGTTGTGAGCCGGCAAGATGCAGTAAACTTTTTTCATCCCACAGTTTTATTGTATTATTACCTCCACCCTTTAAACGACTACCACATCGGTTGTGAGCCGGCAAGAGATAGTGGTCTTATTTCGGCTTCAGATTATTACATAACTTATTATTATTCGCCAAATTTCAAGTCCTGCGGTCTTTTAACAACTACCACATCGGTATGCGAGCCGACCATAGTCCAAGAGTCTATTTTCCCACAACACTGACAAAACCTCGATGTGTACCTTACTTTCATCAGAAGGAATCTCTACGAAGTGATCAAAACTAAGAATCGCAAAAACCTAAAGTAACTTTATTTATTCAACAATTATATAACGGTGAAACAAGCTAATGGGAGAAAAAGCCACAATTAACACTTATGAGCCTTAAAAATCCAAACTATTTCTATGGTTTAGCATCAAATACTTATATTACTCTTTCATCTCTTTTTTCCAATTTAAAATTTCTAATAAAGAAATCGTGAATACTTAGCCTAAACAATTAAGATTGTCACTTTAAACAAGTCACATAGACTGGAACAAATCTCATCTCTAATTAAATCGACTTCGATATTTAAAATCAATTATGGGAACTTGCAAAGTCTTGACTTTGTTAAGCTAGAAATTGCGTTTTCTTGCTCCTTTGTATAAAAGATTAGCAAAAATACAAACTATATAAAGTTAAAGGAGAAATACTAAGATATAAACCGCGGTGGGTCAAAATTTACTTTTCGTTCTCACCAACGGAAAGCCTACATTCGTGTCAAAACACTTATTATTATTATTATTATTATTATTATTATTATTTTTATTTTTTAACTACTTTTATTTTTCATCATTTTTCTACACACAAATTTTTTTATTTTTTTTTATTTTTATTTTTTTTTGTTTTTTTTTATTTTTAAAAAAAATTTAGATATGAACAATAAACTAAATATTAAGACTTAAAAATTTAAAATTTTGGCCAAAACGGGGTTGCGAGGGACACAGCAAGGCACAGGTAAGATCACATTTCGATAGAAATCCCCCCCACACTTAGAATCGAACATTGGCCTCAATGTTCAAAAATGTCGGGTTTTACCCCCACACTTAGGAATGAAAAAGGCAAATGCAAAAAAAATTCCAAGTGTGAAAGGAAAACACAATATATATACATGATCAGGATTGAGGATTCCAAAATAAGCAGAAGATCAAAGACCGGATGATTGGAGGATTGAAAACAAGCACGGGTCTTCATGATCTTAAGGAATCCTGCAAAAACGAAACCACATACCATAGAAAGAAGCACGCCCCCACACTTGGGCTATAAAATCACACTCTCACTTATTAATCAAGAAAATAGAAAGAAGAAAAGACACGGGTTGCCTCCCGAGAAGCGCTTATTTTTGTTCACCGAGTCTTGAGCCTGACTCGATCCCCCATACTTGAGCTTGGTCAAGGAGGATAGAAATGGAGAAACGGGACATCCAAGTGAGGAATGTCCCCTCCAGAAATCATCATCGGGCTCTTAGAAAAATTAGAAATGATTTCGCCCCGATGAGATAAGAGAGGAGAAATGAGAATACCAGGATTGAACACTTTGTCCTCGTTTTCGGACGAAAACGGAAGCAAAAGGTCAAACACTAGACAAAGGGTGGGTTGGGTAGGTAAAAGATTAGGCATAAGAACATCGTGTTCAGAAATGTCACCCACCACTTTGTTAGTAACAACACCCGTATCAGGCTTAAAATCAAAGCAAATCTCAACATCCGGTGGTTCTGGAGGAGGGTGAGAAGGTGACGGATCATTAAAATGATCAAGGTTAGATGACTTATTTTCGGGAAGGGGAAGGGAATCATTATTAAGCAATTCTTCAAGAAAACGAATATCCTCTTCCGAGTCATAATCGTCATTCTCAATGCCCGGTGACATCGAGTCATCGGAAGCAAGAAATAAATAGATCTTCTCTATATGAGAGTCACTATCCTCAACGAGGATATGAGATGGGGAGGGAGACTCAAGAATCGTATCAGCAATTTCCAAATTAAGTTCTTCCGGCGGTCGTAGAGATGAATTATCATACAACAAATTCTCAACAAGACGGATTTCTTCCTCTAGATCAAAGTCGGCTTTCTCAATTCTCGGTGGAATTAGATCGATATGAGCGAGTTCACCGGAGAACTCCTCTAGAAGATAATCAATCTTAGGTGAAGAATCAATTAAAATATCACGGTTAAGCAAAGATTCGATAAGATTAGACTCGGCATTGAATAATGCGGATCAATCTTTGGAGAAATGATTTCTTCATCATCAAAAAGAGGGTTCGAATAAATTTTGAAATTTTCCATCGGAACGTCCTCATCAGAAAGTGACTCGTCATCACTAGAGGTGAAATCGTCGTTTGAATCAAAGAGAGGATTCGAGAAAGTCGTAAAATCATCACAAACTGGCATATCACACTCACTTTCATTGTCGGAAGTAACCTCGGACTCACTTGGGATTGGGACAAGGTTCTCAACACTAGACTTTATTAATTCGTCCGATTCCTTTTCAGGAATAGTGTCAAGATGCTCGTCCCCCATTATGAGAGAGTCCTCGGGCTCTCTAGTCGGTAAGACGGGAGGGGAAGATGTGATAGCAACAGACGAAGAATATCGAGCAATAATATCTCTCAAAGGAATAGAATCATCCTCGTCGTCATCATAATTACAAATAGATTTAATACGTTGTGAAGCAGCAAGATACTTTTCTTCCATTAAAACGCACTCCTTTTTCCGCATCTCAATGTCCAAACCACTATAATCTTGCAGGAGTTGTTTAATTTTAATCTCACAATCTCTTTCATATTCATCATCAATCTTCTCACCTCGAAATCTTTTATAACTCAAATCATTCGTGATATCATTAATTTCGTCATCAATCAACCGCATCTCACTCATTATTTCTTCTATACTCATATCTTTCTTTTTAAAACTCTCTTCTTTATTAATCCTCTTGATTTCAAGAAGTTGAACGGTAGAAAGTTGCGGGGGTTGAATTTGGTCAAAACCGAAAGAATTAGTATAATTGAAATTTTGGTTCATCGGTTGACACTGAAAAGTTTCATGAGGACCCCCGCAGTTTTCACAACAAAGGTATTGTTGTGGAAAACTTGGTGAAGTTTGTGGAAAATTATTATCGAAGTTTTAATTGTAACAAGGGTCCGGATTAGAATTAAACGGAACTTGTGTTGGACAATCGTAACCAAAATGAGCATCGTTTCCACATAACTCACAAAAATTCGTCTCGTACCGGGGTTGTGGAGGGTAGTCGGAAAATTTTTGATCATTATTGAAATAATTCGGTTTTGGATCATAAGCGAATGAATTTTCATTTCTCGAAGAGCAAAATGAACAAAATCCTCCTCTTAACGGGCCTGCACACCCACAATAAGTGACTGGCTTTCCATCGCCACAAGTGCAATTTAAACAAGTTCCATCTAGAAGATTAACACCACACTGTTGGCACGTATATAGATAACAATAGAAGCCATCACATGGTTGTCCACATCCTACACACTCACGTTGATTGAATGACGTCATAAGAAAGAATTAAGCAATATAGAGGACAAAGAAGATAAGAATTAAATGAATAAGAGGATAGAGAAGATTATTTATAGATTTTTTTTAAATAATAATACATAAGAAAAAGGAAGAAAAATATTTTTGGTATTTTTTATTTTTATAAAAGAAAAGGAAAAATAAAAATAAGAAGAAAAATATTTTTGGATTTTTATATAAGAACGAAAATAAACTTTCCGAATAAAGGATCTTCAAGGCTCGAACACAAACAATCCCGTAAAAATCGCTACACCTCTCCCCGGCAGTGGCGCCATTTTGATATAATCGTTTTTCAACGCGTCCTCAAAAAATATTATATATAATTTATAGAAAAATACTATACTATACGTAAGCAAAGATCATACAAATTATTCCTTATGAAAGAATAAAAAAGTAATCAACACGGGTATCGTTTTTCTCGGCGAGAGGTAAAGTGGAGAATCTGCGTTCCAAGGTTTGTTAAATCGAGCTTGATTCCTAAATGTTATTTGGTTTTGGTTTAAACTAATTTAAACTAAAAATTAAACTAATATTAATTTCCTAAGATTAAAACTATCAGGATTATACTAAAATAGATCTAAAAGATATAAATGACAAAAATGGCATTAAAAAAATTATAAATGACTAATATGCTTGCTAAGTGATGTGAAAAGTTCATTAAGTATGAATTAAGGTTTATTAACGAATTATAAACCTTAGAAAAGATCATTATCTCACACGTTTTTGGTTTATTTTGACAAAAATCTCTTTAACAAAGTATATTAATTACTAGAAGACTAATTATGACTTATTTCTCTTGCTAAGTGACGTGAAAAGTTCATCAAGTGTGAATTAAGGTTTATTAACGAATTAATTTCCTTAGAAAAGATAATTATCTCACAACGTTGGTTTATTTTGACAAAAATCTCTTAAAAAGATATTAATTACTAGATGTCTAGTTTGACTATTTCTCCGGCTTTTGAAGCATTTTATACTAAAGCTACACTAATTAATTGAAAAAGAATAGAAAATGAGACCGAATTAAAGAGCCGCAAATAAACGAATACCACCCGATTTATTTAGCTAAAGAAAATAATTAAATTCTATCTAGCTAAATAAACCCTTAAGCTCCGCGCCTCATGTGTTGACCGGAACAAAAAATAACGCAAACAACAAACTGTTAAGATTTAAACAGTTTATATCAATTCAAATATGTGCTATTTGTGATACTTAAAACCACTTGGCCCAATCGAAGTACAATATCAAATGCAACCCAAGATAAATCAAACATAGGCCCAATAGAAGTACAATACCAAGACCCAAATTAGCTTTTGCAAACCAAACGCATCTGACTAGTACTAATCCATATTGGGTGTCAAATTCAATTTACAAATCAAATATGTGCCTAAAGGTGAGCAAATCAAAGCAGACGCAAGCATTTAATATTAACTAGCAATTGTGATGATTTTTAAGACTAAGATATAAGCTACAAAGCCTAAATAAGCCACTATAACAAAAAGCAAGCAATAACTACTAATAATGACAAGTAACGATAAGCACTAAAAATAACTATAACCTACGGATGAAATAAGCACTTTATAAGCTAAAATCTAAACTATAGTCTAAATGAGAATTTAATAAAACCAAACGAGATATAAACTTATAAGCAATTATTGGAAACAAATAAGCAAATCTTCAACATCAATAAGCTAACAAGAAAACGAAATAAGCACTTTAATACTTGTTCGCAACTTTAACAAAGTAAACAAGCTAAATCCGATCTACTTTATAAAGATATAAGCTAGAATCGAATCTTAGATAAACTCACGAAAAGTTTTTTTAGATCTATAATAAGCCCGATTATGAACTAATAACATTGAAAATAAGCACTTGAAATAACCAAAATAAGCAAAAAGAACTTTAAAAACAAACCAAGAAAATTTTCAATAAGCATAACCAAATCACGTTACAATCTCTGAAATAAGCAGATTTAAACTGCAATAAGCTAATTATGAACTACAATAAGCTGAAAATTCAAAATAAGCTAAACTACACTAATCTAAATTTCTACTCCTAAAAAAAACTAACTAAATGTGGGGGGGGGGGGGGTCGAGCTCAATTTATAGCCACAAGAGGGTAAGTTTTGTAAATATGTCTCAGCCAATCATTTGCCTTTATCGTCGTACCCTCGGATCGACGAAAATAGCAGGCATGATCCACCCGTTGAGGAAAGGCCACGTGGACTTTCAAATAGCTTCCATAATACGCATTGCATTCCCACTGTTGGATCAATTTGCTTTCTTTTCTTCATAACTGAAAATTGAGTTGAGATGAATTCCTATTACCCGTCATGTGTCAAACTTTGATTGACTAAGATATGTGAGTGGAGGCTCACGTGTTGATGGAGGATTTTATTTCCTTTTACGTGACAGTGATGTCACCTCCTACAACATGATAACAGAATTTCATTGTTTTGAAATTGGGCCAGGAAGCATATATGGGCCTATATCTAGTGGAAGGAATTTCATATTGGGTTTAGCAATAACATGGGCTGGCCCAGCCTAATAAATGGGTTACGGGCTGGCCCATTAAGCATCGAAGGCACTGTTGGACTCGTTTTCTCGCGTTCTTTCTACTGGTATGCTCGAGAACTTTTCACGGCTTCATCTTAGCTTGAGTAATAATTAGACTTGACCAAATTGAGCCTGATAATTCCTGTTTTTGCACCGTTTTCAATCCTTTTACATGCAAGACATAAAAAATACCAAACAAACATATTTGCAACATAATTAAGCATATTTTAGTATTTTTAGTCCAATTAATAGTGTTTTACGGGGTATAAAAGATGTGTATTTTAACAAATACCAATAGTCATCCAGAGTTATGCGTCGGAGTGGGGAAGGCTGCAACACTTCTAACAATGTAGGTGAGCTTGAACTTCAATAAGTTCATAAGCCAGCCAAATTCTTGAAATAGCAGCAGCCGTACTTATAACTTGTATCCTTTGTTTTATGGTGCCAAAGTTTAGACTAACAGCCTTAAGCTTTGACGCAATATAAGCTTGAGTGGAGTGGCTCACAATCCCCAATTAAACGAGCTTATTAAATTTTCAAATAGCTTATAAGTCTATCAAATAAGCTTAGACTAACACACTTAAGCTTTGACGCAATATGATTTATTGAAACTCATTTTTATCAACTTTATATGCTTAGAACTAACATTTTTACATGTCTGAACTGCTCAAAAACAGAATGGCATGTTCGGACCATTAAATCCTTATTTTGAAGAACACTAAACCCACCCCGTGGCGACTGATACCAATTGTAGGAACCCGATCTACACTTTCACTTCATATTCCGAAACACGGATCAAACCAAGAACTAGAAAAGAGATAATTGTTTAGAGAGAGAAAGAAGAGAGAGAGATGAGAGAAAAAAGATGTATTTGAAAAAAAGATATTTGTGAGATTATTTAGAAATGAGATAGATATTTTTCCAAGTGAAAAATATCTATATATATACCCCTACACATTTAATGTGACGCGCGGGATATTTAACTAGGACTCGGGCTCGGGTTTTGCTTGGGATTAAACCCGAAACATATACAAGATTAGATTAACTATCGAGCCCGATTCCCGATATTATACTATTACAACATTAACTAATTAATTGACCGAGACTTAAATTCATAATGAACGAACTTCATGATCGACTCAATATTTTGAGGCTAACAATCTGAAAGTTGGTTTGCATGCTGTTTCTTATCTATTATTCGAGGATTTAAAAGGTTAGTTTGTGTTATTATTTTTTTATAATGAGTCGTTTTAAAAAAATTAGGATTTTTTATATCTACTTAAAGGTTAGTTTGTGTTATGCGTTGCTTTAAAAATGTACTTTATGAGTGATTATACTTCTTTAGGATTTATGTTTGGTGATGTATGGTTAGTTGCACTTAACCATGTAATATGAGGCTAATTACCTAGGAGTCCAGATAGCTTGGGTCTCGGGTCCATGGTTCCTTTTAATATTTATGAATATGCTTCCCTGGGTAAGTGGTCAGTTTCTTCATTCCATTACCCATAATTAATTTATTTTTATTAGTAGTAATCTTTTTATATCTCTTGTGGACATGAATTTCAGTTCTGCGGGTTTGGGATGTGCTTCTATTTCAAAGGAATCGTGTCATGCTCTTCTGAACAGCTCTTGCTTTGATGGAGTTATATGGTACTGTGGTTTCTCTCTATTTCATTCCTCTTAATATACATCAAGGATATATAAACTTCTACTTTAATATTTTTATGTTTTGACTATTTTATATAAGTTTGTTCAGTTTTGTGTATGACCTGCATTAGTTATAATAAAGGATGTCGGAGATGCTGTTACACTGCTGTAGTCACTAGCTGGATTAACATTTGATAGTATTCAGCTTGTGTTACCGCTTGCATGGGTTATCATAATGTCAATGAGGAGAGATTATAGGAATTGAGAAACAAACATAGACCGGCTATAGAAGTTGCACTCGAGGAAAGAACAAAGGGACTAAATATGTGGAGGCATTTGTAGGCTTTGGCATCTAAGTTATATGGTTTCAAAGAAAATAAATCGATAAATGGTGGATTATCACGAATGGATTCCGAGTCTTCAACAACAGCTGCTGCCCCAAAGGTACTGATTTGTGAAAATTATTGCTATGTCTTTTTGGGATAGGTTTAATATCTAAGTAGCGAAAGATGTATGTAGCTGCTTGTTCAAACGTATTGGTATTAAAAGAAGTTAGTCACTACTGTTTGGCAACAAGATTGATTTGTGTTGCCAGTGTATACTTTATGCTGCTAATGCAAGACTTAATGCTGCCAGTAGTAATCTCATATGTTAATGCTGTTATTGATACTACTGCTATTGGGTTTAAAAGAAGAAGTTAGTGCTGCCAAGTATATATCTGTGCTGTCAAAGTGTTATATAAATACTATACTCATCTAGTAACTTTAACACTTGCATTAGAACATGAATTCGTTTAGGTCCTGGTTGCATTTTCACCTTGACTGCAATTGCCAAATGGGAGTGTAGCTCATATGGTAGAGCGCTCGCATTGCATGCGAGAGGCACGGGGTTCAATTCCCCGCACTTACTTATTTTTTCGTTGTGTCACTAAATATTACAAACCGCCACACAAACATAAAATTTTTGTGGGCATTAGATGAACAATAGTCACAAAAAATGCACTCTTACTTGACCTTAAAAAGCATACAGTCACACTTATTAACACTACTGGCCACTTTATGCTTAATTGTATGTGACTATATACCCAAAAAAACCATGTTTTGTGTGACTAAATATTACAAAACGCCACACAAACATAAAATGCATGTGGCCATTGGATGAACAATAGTCACACAAAATACACATTTACTTGACTTTAAAAACATATGGTCACACTTATTAACACTTTTGGCCACTTTTGGTTAACTTGTATGTGACTAAATCCCAAAAAAACCATGTTTTGTGTGACTAAATATTACAAAAGGCCACACAAAAATAAAATTCATGTGACCATTGGATGAACAATAGTCACATAAAATACACATTTACTTGATTTTAAAAAGCATATAGTCACACTTATTAACACTTTTGGCCACTTTTTTTAAAATTGTATGTGACTAACTCCAAAAAAATAACACCCGTTGTGTGACTAAATCATCACAAACGTCACATTTATTATATATTCATGTGGCCATAGGACTGGAAATAGTCACACAAAATACACATTCACTTGAATAAATCATCTCAAATGTCACATATATTATATATTTATGTGGCCAAAGGACGAACAATAGTTACACTCAAAAACCATTTGTGTGACTATAAAGTGTTTACGGTCACTAATACTGATTAATCCAACAAAACTTGTGCCTAATTTGTCAAACATATTCGGGTTTTGGTCACTCTTTTTCAATGGAAATAGCCACGAACTCAACAATGTCACCGTAGGAGACCTATGGTGGCACAACCTTTAGTGACAAACAACAAAAAAAACATGTGTGACTAAATGCATATCGTCACACGTTTTTGGAGTGACCAGTACCACTTTTTGTACCAGTGACGTCTAGATATATAAATCACTATATGGAGAGCCATTCCGGCATCTAGCTAACGTGGTCGGTATCACTAGATCCAGTTGAATAATAGGTCGCATACAAAAGTACGTAAATGAGTATGAATTAATAAACATAAACAAGAAATCAACGATAAATTAAGCATTCGAGAGAAACAAACCAAACATTCAAATCTTCATAATAATGGCTAATACCCAAGGGTATTATCCTTCAAACGTCATAATCAATACAAGAGTAATAATTTAACTAAGGTAAATTAACCAAGTTAAACGAATGATACCAAAAATTAAATGATTACTAGAGTATAGGAGATTACAAAGTGTTTCCTATGGAATTAGTAGCTTTGCTTGACCTCTTCTTCTCTTCTTGTATTCTGAAAATCGACTTTTGTGGTTAAGGTATCGAAATTCGAAAATATGATCAAGCACACTGAAAACCCGTTTATAGGGTCTGGAATTTGGTTGATACGGTGTATCGAGATAAATGGATACGTCGTATCGGGGGTTTCTTGGAGTAGGGACCACGTTTAATATCTTCTAGAATATTTTATTACTTTATACTGAATATGGCGTATAGAGTTTTCTTGGATACGGCATATTGGACTTTATATCTTTGTGGTTTCTTGTGAAATGCAGGCACATATATGCCGTATCTTCCTTGATGGATACGGCGTATAGGATGTCAAAAGAGTAATCTTCAAATGTCTTCATTTAAGCTCTAGAATGCGTGCCTTTTTGCTAATCTTCACCAAGTACTCCATAATTACTGCAATTCTCAAATACAAACGATTAAGTAACAATTCTTGCAATAATCATACAAAATAGGTTATTTACATGGGATAAGTGATGCTATCAAAGTAACGTTATTTGATGTCATCACCATGCCAGCAATGCTTCCTGGAAGATTCTTTGTCTTATTTGAAGTAAATCCTCTCTTGGTCTTAGATTTTGAAGAATCTTTACATGTGGTCGCAGTTGTTGATGATACAGTTGCCATTAATTCCTCAGAAATTGTTTTATACAAGAGTGTAACTTTATATTCTCATAAAAAAAATTTAGTAAAAGAGTACCATTTTCTGACACAAAGATACGACTTTTTGATAGACATTGAGATAATATTTCCAAAATCATAAGTTTTGCCAAAGATGTTTGGAAAAAATATGATTATACAACCAAAATAATGTAACAACAATTGAATGGTCCCTAAGTCACTCACTCCTCATTATGTTCAATGAAAAAAATGGCCAAAACCGGACATGACTTAGACCATTTTAGTAGAAATACGAAAAAGTCTTGGTCACTCCTAATATGTATCTCATAGATCGTAGTTAATCGTTTGTAATAAGTTAAGCTAATCGGGCCAATCCCATGTCTGGCCAATGTACAAGTATAAAAGCCCTATCCATCCCATGAAGAGGGTGTTGGTCATTTCATTAATCTAATATTCTCTCTTTTGTTTTTCTCTCTAGAAGTATCCAACCACTCTTTCTCTCTCTAAGATTTCTTGTTAAGATTGTGTGTGTGATTAGATAACTAGTATTCTACAATTGGTATCAGTCGCTATAGGGTGATTTTGAGTGTTTTTTATGTCTGTTTTTGGTCTCAAAAGTGTGCGTGTGTGTTGCTTATACTCGAACAAAAAAAAAGTGCAAATTTTTTGGTGTTAAAACCATAAAGTTTGTGTTTTTATGTTAAGAATATCTTAGTAATACTTAGTTGTACAAAAGAAATCAAGAAAAAACGTCAAAAAGTATGGTTTTGAGTGATTTGAAAAGTTGGTTTTTCGAATTTTATGAATGCACCGATTTAGCCACTTTGAATCTACCGATTTTGCCACTGTTAGTGTTAACCGATTTTTCCAATCTTGAGTCTACCGATTTTTCCATTTTTAGGTTAACCGATTTTGACACTTTAAGTGAACCAATTTTGACACTTTAAGGTGAGCCGATTTTGACACTTTAAAGTGAACCGATTTTTATACTTTAAGGTGAACCGATTTTGACATTTTAAGATGAACCGATTTAGACACTTTAAGGTGAACCGATTTTGACACTTTAAGTTTAACCGATTTAGACAATTTGGGTGAATCGATTTAGACATCTTGTGTTAACCGATTTATCCATTTTGTTATAGCCGATTTAGACACAACTCATTATTAACCGATTTAATCACTTTTCTAAAACAAGAATACTTATTTCATGGTTTCTTCGTTGATTTGTAAAATCCCGTGAAATATTTAATTATTTTCTCAGTTTAATCAAGTTTTTTAAAATCCCTGTGCAATACTTATTCTCAATCACTTTCATCAAACAACACTTTAACATAACAACCTCTAATCACTGAATGATCAAGATCTTATCTTTTCAAATTTCACAATCAATTGAAAATGACTACATTAATTAAGCACATGATAGTTGTTGGTGCCGAGAACCGTCCTCCTAAGCTTGACAAGACAATGTATAACTCATGGCAAATTCATATGTTGCTATACATCAAAGGAAAGAAAAACGGTAGAATGATGCTTAAATCTATAGAAAATAGACCTCTGGTCTATCCGACTATTGAAGAAGATGGTAAGATTCGTGACAAGAAATATGCTGAACTCACTAAACAAGAAAAACTTCAAGATGAATGTGATGTTCAAGCAACTAACATTGTTCTTCAAGATCTCCCACTAGATGTGTATTCCCTTGTCAACTATTGTAAGGCGGCTAAAGATATTTGGGATAGGGTCAAGTTACTCATGCAAGGTACTGAATTGTGATATCAAGAACGTGAATCTAAACTATACAATGAGTTTGAAAAGTTTACTTCCGTCAAGGGTGAATCACTTTATGAGTATTACTTGCGCTTTCCTCAACTTATCAATGATATGCACATAATTGGCATGACAATGCAGCAAGTTCAAGTGAATACAAAATTTCTAAACGCTCTTCAACCAGAATGGAGCAAGTTTGTAACCGATGTCAAGTTAGCAAAGAACATGTATAATACCAACTTTGATCAGTTGTATGCATATCTGAGTCAACATGAGGGACATGCAAATGAAGCACGAATGTTGCGTAAAAGATATCAGGATCCTCTTGCATTGGTTCCTAACTATCAAACTCAGACAAATTCTGCTCAGTATCCACAATAGCTATCATCAATTCCTCAAACAACTTATTCTTCTCAACCACTTATCAACTTATGAAGCACTTCATCATCCACAACAATACCAACATCCATTCTAGACCCAACTCAATCAGACACCACCATCAGTTCCTCAACATGCATATCATACCCCTCCAATTTCACAACCATCACAAGTTGAGTTTCCCCAACTTGGCTCAGGACTTGTTGTTCCATCATTTCTTCTAGGTGATGATCTAATTTCTTGCCTTAACAAAGCAATGGAATTTATGTCAACTGTGATGGAATCACGTTTTCCTTCAACCAACAACCAACTCAGAACATCTTCAAATCTAAGAAACCAAGCTACCATTCAAGATGGCAGGGTTACTGTTCAACAAGTACAAGGGAGACAGGGTTAGAGTTTTGGTGGTACGGGAACTAAGGGAAATGCTACAAGATTTAGGGGAAATAATGATGCAAGTCAAGCACGGGTTGTTAAGTGTTACAATTGTCAGGGGGAAGGGCATATGGTAAGACAGTGCACTCAGCCTAAGAGGCCAAGGAATTCTACATGGTTCAAAGAAAAGATGTTGATGGTTTAGGCATAAGAATTTGGTCAGGAATTGGATGAGGAACAGTTCGCATTTTTAGCAAATCCTAGAGTTGTTGATAGTCAAGATACTCAAACAACAATCCTACATAATGCTGCTTTACACACTAATTATCTAGATGCTTATGATTCTGACAGTGATGATATCTCTTTAGCAAAAGCGATCCTTATTGCTAATCTTTCTAGGTATGATTCAAACGTCCTCTTTGAGGTACCACAACATGACACTTATCAAAATGATGATATGATTAATCAAAGTGTGCAAGAGACGCAATATTTTAAATAGTCCCTTATTTCAAACGTCATTTCTTATGAACAGTATCTGCAACAAACGCAAAATGCGATTGTTCAAGATACTAACTCTTTTGCACAACAAGATTCTATGATAATATCTATGTTTGAACAGATGTCTGAACAAATGTCTAATCATGTAACTAAATGGGATAAGGTGAATCAGGAAACCAAAACTGTTAATGAATCCTTAACCGCTAAGCTTGAAAGATATAAGGAACGAGTCAAAGCTTTTGAACAAAGACTTAATGTTGATTTGAGTAGTCGTGAAAAATTTATTGCTTCACAAATAGATGACATGATTCAGAATAGGAATGCACTTAAGAAAGAAATTGACTCACTTAAACAGACTCTTTTTAAACAAGTAAAGGAAAAGGAATTGTTATTGCAAACATTTACTATTTTCAAAAAGGAATCCAAAGGAAAAGAAAATAAATACATGGACAAAGAAATTGATGTAGAAAAAAAAGGAACTGGATAATATTTTCTATAAAGTGGGTCAATCTGCGCAAATAGTGCACATGCTAATGAAACCACAAGTTTTTTATGATGACACTCAAAAACAAGCTCTTGGTTATCAAAATCCGTTTTGTCTTAAGAAAGCTCAGCAGATTAAGCCAACGTTGTATGATGGTATTATGATATCTAAGAAACATGATGTGATTTATGTGGTTGATGAAGAAGAGACTTTGATTTTAGAAGAAGAGAGTCGATCAAAAATTCTTGCAAAAAAAACAAGAAAGTTAGGTTTGCCAAACCTGACATAACATCAAGCAACACTCAAAAATAGGTAGATTCCCACAAAAACAAGATTCTAACAAACCTGTGTTGTCTTCTATAGGAATGAAGATTTCTACTAGTGCTAGCAGATCACAGCCTTTAGGAAACACCAAGAACAATAGGATCTCACAAACAACTAGTAACAACATGAAGAATAAAGTAGAAGACCACCCTAGCAGCGTTAAATCTAGTTCAAATAAAAAGAATCGTGTTTCTGAACCTATCTGTAATGCAAATGTTACGCATTCCATGTGAAATGCGAATTCTGAATTGATTTGTGCTACATGTAATGAATGCATGTTTGATGTAATTCATGATTTGTGTGTTCTTGATTTTGTTAATGATGTGAATGTGTGTTCTAAATATAAATCTTCTAACAGGAGCAAAAAGAAAAAAACTTGGAAATCTACTGGTAAAGTTTTCACTAATGTTGGTTATGAGTGGATACCTAGAGGTCAGAAATTCACTATAGAGAGAAATAGGTGCCCTTTGACTAGGATTACCTCCACTAATGTAGTACCCCTAAGAATCCACTCCCAACAAAAGTAGCAAAGAAAACAACACCCCATAGAAACAATCTTGAAATGCTTAAGGATGTCACCAATATAAGTTTGAGCAGTAGATCTAAGGGAGTAGAATCTAACATTTCTAACAACTCGAAACCCAGCCAAAACTGGGATCCAATGTTTCCACTGCTCCATCTTCTTTTCTTGTCAATTTCAGGTTGTTTAAATTGTTCTCTTGTATTTAGACTTCGTATGCTTTAAGCATATGATCGGAAACCGCTCTCAGCTCATCAACCTTGTTCACAAATATCTGGGTACTATAAGATTTGGTAACAATCAGATTGCAAAGATAATGGGCTATGGTGACTACCAGATGGGCATTGTTATGATTTCTCAGGTTTACTGTGTGGAAGGGTTAGGCCACAACTTATTTTTCGTTGGCCAATTTTGTGACTCAGATCTCGAGGTAGCTTTTCGCAAACACACCTGCAACATTTGTGACTTAGAAGGTGTTGATTTACTCAAAGGATCAAGGGGCTCAAATTTATACACTTTGTATCTAGAAGATATGATGCTATCCTCTCCTATTTGTCTCTTGTTTAAAGCTTCAAAGACGAAGTTTTGGTTATGGCATCAAAGGTTGTTACATTTAAACTTTAATTTTATCACTGCATTGGCTAAACAAGGACATGTTCGTGGGTTGCCTAAATTAATGTTTTTGAAGGATCACTTATGTTCCACCTGTGCTCTAGGGAAAAGCAAGAAAAACACCCACAAACCTAAAGCTGAGGACTCCATTCATGAAAAGCTCTATCTGCTGCACATGGAACTTTGCAGGCCAATGAGGATTCAAAGTATCAATGGGCGAAAATACTTATTGGTAACTGTTGATGATTAATCTCAGTTTACTTGGGTAAAATTTCTACGATCAAAGGATGAAGTCTAGAGTTCGTGATTAAATTTCTCAAAATGATTCAAGTTCGTCTTAATGCGATGGTCTAAAATAACAGGACAGATAATGTCACAGAGTTTGTCAATCAAACCCTAAGAGCTTACTATGCAGATGTCGGGATTTCACATCAAACATCCGATGCTCGCTCTACACAACAAAACAACGTTGTCAAAAGACAGAACCGAACATTAGTGGAAGCTACACGAACCATGCTAATATTCTTGAAGGCTCCATTATTTCTATAGGCAGAGGCAGTTGCGACAGTTTGTTATACACAAAATTGATCCTTAATCCGTAAACGTCACAACAAAACCTCATATGAACTTATCCATAACAGGAAACTCGACTTATCTTATCTTCATGTCTTTGGTGCTCTATGCTACCCCACCAATGATTGTGAGGATCTTGGAAAGTTAAAACCTAAAGCGGATATTGGAATCTTTGTCGATTATGCTCCTGCAAAGAAGTCTTTCTGTATCTACAATAAGAGGACCCGTCTAATCATTCAAACTATTCACGTTGACTTTGATGACCTGACAGCCATGGCTTCTAAACAATTCAGTTCAGGACCCGGGCCTCAACTCTTAACTCCTTGAACAATTAGTTTAGGACTCGTGCCAAACCCTCCTTCTCCAACATCGTATGTCCCACCAACTAAGAAGGAATAGGATACTTTGTTTCAGCCAATGTTTGATGAGTACTGCAATCCTCCTCTAAGTGTTGTTTCTCTAGTTCCTGCGGCTGCTGCTCCAAGACCTACTAATCCAACTGGTACACCTTCCTCAACTATAATTGATCAAGATGCACTATCTCCAAGTACTTTACAAACCCCTCAAGAAACATATCTCTAGTTATTCCTTCTGGGGTTGAAGAACATTTTCACGATATTGAAGTTGCACATCTAGATAATGATCCCTTCTTTGGTGTTTTAATTCCAGAACCAAATTCTAAAGAATCTTCTTCAAGGAATGTTATTCCAACTAATGTGCACTCAGTTAATCAACCACCTGATCATCTCAGAAAATGGACCAAGGATCATCCGCTGGATAATGTCATTGGAAATCCTTCTTGACTTGTCTCTACAAGACATCAACTACAAAACAAAGCTATGTTTTGCTACTGTGATGCTTTCCTCACTTCTATTGAACCAAAGAATTACAAAGAAGCTTTGAAAGAATCTTATTAGATCAAAGCTATGCAAGAAGAACTTAATAAGTTTGAACGTCTTGAAGTAAATGAGTGGTATGTGCTTAATTACACATACCTTTTACCTATAAAAATGAGCCTAAATAACCAAAAACGGACATAAAATGCCAAATATATGTGTGTTTTGCTATTTGTGTTGTGCAGGTAACGGATATTCACTAAAGGACGAAAATAAAGGCAAAAACGACAAAACCAAGCACATGAATAGAAAGAGCGTGAAAAAAAAGTCAAAAAGTTAACAATTCAAAGACAAAGTCAAAGCCAAAGACGTGTGCATCTTAAATGGACCAACCCGCACCCATTTAAGGGGTCGGGTTAGCCCATTAAGACTTTATCTAAAAAAGTCTTACAAGTAAGCCCATTATGCCTTTTAAAAGCCCTTTATATAAACCTAAACCCATTAAACATTTACCCGGCCCAAACCAAAAGCCCACTAACCACTTAACCATAATCCTATTAAAACCCTTTTCATTGTTAGTCCCTAGAGTTTTACACCGTTAGTCCTTAAGGACTATCACCGTTGGTCCCTCATCCCCCTAAATCCTAACACCTGTTATCTCCTTTACCAATTCATCCCAATCAAACTCAAAACCATTTTCCTGCCACTCCTATTTACTTATCACTCTCACCCTCGACACCCCCACCCTGCAACAAGACAAACCCATCACCCTCTATGAAAGTTAAAGCTCAGCCATCTCATGTGCTCATTTGGTCCCCCTCTTCACATGATGCCATCCACATCACCAATCTGTGTGAGGATTTGGACGCCAAAAACCATCCAATAAACAAGATGAAACAGATTGGGGACCAAGTCAATCCAAGGGCTCAACTTCAAGATGCATGAAGGTTCTAAGGAGAAGATGACAAGGCCACATGGACTATAAAAGCCAAGAAGCACAACCAGAAGAATCATCTTTTACTTACCTGTTTTGTAGCTTAAAATTAAAATTGTATTTTTCCTTTTTCTAGCATTATACTCTCTTTTTAAGTTAATGAAAATTTAATTTTAGTTTTAATTCAAAGTGCTCCTTAAATTTTAGTTTGTGTTATTCAGTTTTAATGTATTGTTGGAAAATCTTTAAGTCTGTTTTTTTTGTTAAAGTTTATAAGCTATAAGATTACACAAATAAGCTTCTTAATAGCCTATTTCGTTGTAAAATACTCATCACTAAAAAGGTTCACTCAGAAAGAAAGAGGGTTTTTTTTCTTAAAGCTAAAAGGAGTTGCTGTGTTTTTGGCTTAATGGGATCTGATAAGCTAAAAAGGGATGGGTTATGGGTATTTACTACGCTTATGTAAATTAAGCTGAGCTGGTAGCATTAGCTCTTAAGCAGCTGCTTGAACTCGTTGTCATAAACAAAGAGGTAAGGTATCAACTTCAATTTCTCCATTTATGCTTATTTTTTATATTTACCGCACCTTTTAGCTTATTTTCTTGCTTATTCGCGGATTTGCTATTTCCTTTGCTTATTCTTTCTTTATTGTACTTATCAAAGTCTTTCGTTATAGCACTAGTAAGGTCTTTAGGTTACATTAGTATACAAATTTGTCCTTTTTTGGTTAAAATAGCTATTAAGTTTAGCTTATTTCTTGTGCTGATTTGTGATTTATTGTGCTTATTTGTCTTATCATATATGCACTTGTACTACATCTAGTTTTTGCTTATTTAGATTTCGTTAATGTCTTCTGTTTTTGACTTAATATTGCATTTCTATGTGTGTTTTCAAAGGGGTGTTTGTTACAAACAGTTCTTAATTTAAAGGGGGTTATGGAGGACTTTGTAAGATTTAGTATAAGGAGCGACTTTTGTAATTTGAACAAACAGTTCAAACTGTTAGACTTATTTCTAGTTAATTGTGCTTTATTTAGTCTTAAAGCACTTAGAGTTGTTTAATATGTCTTCACTACATCTTTTTGTTATTAAATTTTTATTAAAAGCTTGAAATGTGTTTTTATTTTCTTAGAGGGGTGTTTGGGATAAGCATTTTTAGTATAATAAAACAGTACCAAACCTGTTTTAAGTACTTAAGTCTTATCTCATATGCTCTAATAAGGACTTAGGTTTAGTTTTCTTAAGCTTAAAATAAGCATTGTTTAGTTTGGTAGTTGTTTCATTTGAATTCTAAGTCTCCTAGTGTGAATCTGTTCTTAAGGAGTTTGAATGGTGGATTCTTTTGTTATATTGAGTGAGAGTTTTAGTTTTAGTGATAGGGAGTTCTCAGTTTACTATGCATTTGAATACATAGGTCAGATTAGTTTTTTTAACTAAGAAATTTACTTTAAAGTGTTTTGGCCAATAAAAAAAAAAAACTCTGAAGTTATATTGCTAGTGTGCTTGTTCTTGACTCCCCCACCCCCCCCCCCCCCCCCCCCCCCCAGTTCTTACGCAAAGAAATCCAATTTTTGGACATGTGAATCTGAATGGGAATCTATTTAGGACTTTGAATTTTCTGTGCTTAGTAGTAGTAAAACTAAATCTGTTTTGATAGCATTGAGTCGCTTTAGGTAGGATGATCTTAGAAATTTGGCTTTTCTAAGGTGCACTATTGACTCAGAAAAAACCAAATAGCAATAAGGCAGTTTATACTGCTTTGTAATTTTAGCTTTTTCTAGCTTACATTTCCTTAGTATATTTTTGCTTATTCTTGTCTAATGGGCTTATAGGGTTGTTGTTTATTGTATTTTTGCTTATGTGCTCTTTAACTTATTGTTATTTGTCTTTAAAAAGGCAAATAGTGTCTTAGAATATATGTCAAGTTTTAAAATAGGCCAAACTGTCACTTTTTAGTAGCTTTTTCTTGCTTATTTCCTTTTTCTTTTTTCTTAAGTTTAGCTTATTTGAGTTAATTAAGTATAGGTATTTACATATTTTTAACTCTCAGCTTAATCCTAGTGTTAATTAGCTTAAAATCTTAGCTTTAAATTTAGCTAAAGTCTTTTTAGGTTTGTTAAAAGTCTGTTGTTTTTAAGCTTTTTAGTAGTTTTCTAGCTTATTTAGTTTGCTTATTTTTTGTCCTTTGTGCTTATTAGGTCTAGGTAAGGGTCTGTGTTCAGATTATTTGATTTTTGAACGCTTATTGAGTCCCAAAAAGGCTTAACGGTTAAGCTTGATGCCATTTAATTTAAAAAGCATAAATGTCATCTTAAAGTGGCTTTTTCCTAGATTATTATTAAGTTTCAGCTATAAGTTTTATTTCAAAAGTTGCTTATTTTCACCTTGCCTTTGAGTTTTTTCCAAAAAGATTTTAAAAAAATGTTTTCAAAAAAAGAGAGGCCACAGGGGTCGAACCTGTGACCTCCCCTTTACCATACCAACGAATTTAACACCATCACTCACTAAATACTCGCCCTTGGGTCTTTTTCATTTTAAGTTTGTGTTGTTATTTATTTATAGTAATATGTCAGTTTTAGCTTATTAGGTTTAGTAGCTTATTTACTGCTTATTCGATTAGCAAATTTTCCAACTTATATTTTTCATAGTTTCTAAATAGCTTAATATACTTTCCATAATTTTTTCAGAATTTTTAAAAGTTGTTTACTATTTTTTATGCATTTTTTAGATTAAATCAGTTTTTAATTCATAATAAATAAAATAAAAGTCAAAAAATTCTAATTCTTTTTTTTAAAATTTTCTTTTATCATTTAGGACTTATAAAAATTAAAATTTTATTTGTAGGGTTAAAATTGTAGAATTTAGTTTTTTAAAGAACGGGTTTTGATTCCACTTATCGTTTTTAGTGTTTTAGCCTTAATTGCTTTCGTTTTTAGCGTGCCTTTACTTGTTTTTTTTGTATTTTAAATTGTAGAAATAGAAAACCCAATCCAAAATTTGTTACATTCAAGCATTGTTCCCAAAACCGATACTCGATTCTCAATTCTCAATTCACGCCTCGTCGGGAAACGACCCGAGAAAGTTTTTTTGGGTTTTTGCTTTGGATAAAAGTAATAACTCTTTTAAAAAGCCTCACGGAATACTTATCTCTTTATTATTGATACTTTGTTAATTCTTATATTATATATATTTATATTTATATTTATATTTATATATGTAGTAAAGGTGTTATATCAAGTGTCAATTTTTGGCGCCGCTGCCGGCGAGGTCGTGAGACGATTATCGAGTTGAAGTTTGTTGTGCCTTGAAGACCCTTCCTCGTGAAGTTATCGCTTTCCTTTGTGAATATATTTTTATTTTTTATCAAGTAATCAAAAATTCAAAAAAAATCAAAAAACAACAAAAACAACCATTGTGTCACTTGTGATTTCGTCGCACCTTTAGATTACAAACTATAAGAGAGGTATAAGGAGGGTTGATCCTATGAACTTCGAACCAAAAGGAGAAGGTTTTTAAAACACTTCGCCCTTACCCGCTCCTCTGCTTTTTTGTGCGTTTTCTAAAGAGCTACCGTACACTCGTTTGATTATCGGTTACCAAAAATATTTTTCTTTATTATGTAATTTTCAAAAATATTCTTTGTTGTCCTTTATATCATTTAATTCTCATTTTCTTCTAACCCTCTTAAACCATTTAATTCTCATGGAGTCTTATTTCTAGTATGAGTGTGTGGGGTGTAGACAACCGACGGATAACTCTTATTGTTATTCATGCACGTGCCAACGGTGCGGTTGTCATTTTATTGATGAAATTTGTCCAAATTGTACTTATAGAGATGCAAATCCAATCGATTTTTTTAACTCCATACACTTTTAACGAATCTCCAAGTTTCTCTTACCACCCCACACACTCTCAACCAATCTTATGTGAATTTTGCGGGAACGATGCTCGTTATGGTCACTATTGTATACAGAAAGTTTCAATTATCTCTAATCCGAAACCATGCTACAATCAAAACTATGATGAGTTCCCACAAACTTTACCAAGTTTTCAACAACAAATTCTTTGTTGTGAAAATTGCGGGGGTCCTCATGCGACTTTTGAATGTCAACCAATGAATCAAAATTTTCACGATTCTAATTCTTTCGGTTTTGACCAATTTCAACCCCCGCAATTTCCCGTCATTCATCAACCTCCTAAAGAAATGAGAATGGAAACTTTGCAAGCCCGATAAGACCTAATGGAATCGATACAAAACTTTTAAAAAAAGTTTAATCGTATTTCTTTCAGGGAAACACCGAAGGTTTTAATGCAAGCTTGGGACAAATATTTTGAAGTTAAGCATGCTCAATCCGAGGAGGTACAAGAATTGCTTAACAAACTTCTTCAATATGTGCAAAACATAAATGAGGAGCTGGCAGAGTATATTAATACTCCAAGTTAGAACTGTCCTGCCTTCTACTACGATGATGATGATGACGAGGAGTATACTATTGCAATCACACCCGTCTTACTGACTGTGGAACCCGATAACTCTCTAAGTATGGGGGACGAGCATCTTAGCACTATTCTTGGAAAGGAAGAGTCTAGTGTTGAGGACCTTGTCCCAATCCCAAGTGAGTCTGAGGGTATTCCCGAAAATATGTGTGGTGTGCCTTTTCATGATAATTCTCCGCCTCTTGACATTTTAAAAGATCAATTTGAGGGTTTCTCTGATTCTTACGATGATTCTACTTTGATTAATGAGGATTCTTTCTCTATTGATGACATCGATTATGTTGAGGCATCACCTCCCGATTCTGAGCCCGTCAGCTTAGAGGTGGTGGAGATTGTTATCCCGGAAGTTAGAGGGATTGATATTGATATTCTTCTAACAATCAAAGACGATATTCTTTGTGAAAAAATGTTGAATGTCAATCTTCTTATTGCTAAGATCAAAGCATTAAAAGATAATCCCACTACATCTTCCGATTTTATGAACTCTTAGTAGTGGCAGTCCCACTTCTTATTCGGATTTATCTCTTCCAGATTATGAAGCATTCTTTTGTGATAGTGAGCCCGATTCGGGAAATTTCACTATGGATGTGGTGGAGGATATTTTTGATAATACAACAAGAGAACCAAGAGTTCAGGTGCCTAATGTTTTACCCACCCATCCCACCCTTCA
>BQNB010031844.1:0-52596 GCA_026074375.1 Tanacetum coccineum | reverse complement strand
TTGAGCTAAAACGATGAACGGTGCACAAATTTTGAGCTTGAAGTGATTAACGATTGATTAAAACTCAAATAAGGACAATCGGTGTAAGAACGTTTCACTTTAGAGCACTAACGGTTGAATTAGATGCACTAAGGACTAACGGTGCAATCTATTTTCAACAAGAAAGGTTGTTATTGCAACAAGGGACTTGTGGTGCAATTGTAGTAAACATGTAGGGGTTGCATGTGACAACTTTCAATTCTTGGTAATTAAAAAAAATTCCCTCCATTTCACTTTCGTTTTCGTTTGAAGATTTATAAAAAATACACCGTATATGAATTTGATCTCGTGGAGTCGTACGGTTATCGTCGGTAAAAACTAAATATACCACGTTGATCGAAATGATGTCACGAACACGATGATATAATTCTTAAGTCCCGTCGTTTAACGTCACTCGAAACCGAAAATTAGTTAAAACGTGTAAGTTTTTGTTCTCGTGGTTGATGTAGTTCGGTTCAAGCTAGAAGGTCACTGGTTCGGTGCTAACTAGAGTATACTCGATCGGTTCCTTGAGATTTCGAGTTCGTTCGGTTGTCACAAGGTTTTTGGTTCGTTCGGCTCTAGTGGCAGGGTACTCGTTCGGTGGTCTTTGAAATGTTACTCGTTCGGTTCAAGTCGTGTTCCACTCGTTCGGTTCAAGAAGTGTTCCACTCGTTCGGTTCAAGAAGTTTCTAACTCGTTTGGTCCTTGATGAAAGTTACTCGATCGGCTCAACTCAAAAAAAAGTTACTCGTTCGGTCCTTGAGATTTTTCACTCGTTCGGCTCTTAAGTTTCACTCGATCGATGATCAAGTTTTTTTACTTCGTTCGGTTGTTGATGAAATCAACTGGTTCGGCTTGATAGAAAATGAACTCGTTCGGTGGATGAAGAATCAACTCGTTCGGTTCGAGTTGTAAGGTGACTAGATCGGTTGTGCTTTAAAATGAACTCGTTCGGTTCCCACAAGTTTAAACTCGTTCGGTTCCCACAAGTTTAAACTCGTTCGGTCCCTGAAAGATGAAACTCGTTCGGTTTACACAAGTTGAACTCGTTCGGTTCCTGAAGGAATAACTAGTTCGGTTCACGCAAGTTTGAACTATCGTCCTTGTCTTTGTCGTCTTAACAGAAACCACCAAAAACCAAACCGTCCTTGCTATAATCGTGGATCTGTGTCTTGTTGCTTTTTCAGACCATATGAAACCAAGAACAAGATGAACCCAGAAAATGAAATAAGCCAAATAAATTGAAAATAAGCTAATAAAAGTTTGAAGATAAGCTGTCAAATGAGATGAACAGCAAATCTATCTATTTTGAGACTTTTGGAAGATAAAGGACCAAAATAAACTAATAAAAATGTAAAAAATTGTTAACTAGCCACGAGCATAATAGAACATCAAGAAAAAAAAGTGAACTTTTGTTGCAAGAAAAAAAATTATGACGAAATGAAAACAAAATCAAATTAGCCGCATAATAAGCTTAAAAAATTACCACAAACAAATCACTAAACCCACCCGAGGCGACTGATACCAAATGTCGGAACCCGATCTATACTTTCACTTCATATTACACAACACGGATCGAACCAAGAAACTAGAAAAGAGATAATGGTTTAGAGAGAGAAAGAAGAGAGAGAGGTGAGAGAAAAGGAGAAGATATTATTTAGAAAATAATGAGAAGAGATATTTTCTTAGTAGAAAATAGCTATATATATACCCCTACACATTTAATGTGACGCGTGGGATATTTAACTAGGACTCGGGCTCTGGTTTTGCTTGGGATTAAACCCGAAACATATACAATATTAGTTTAACTATCGAGCCCGATCCCCGATAATATTCTATTACAACATTAACTAATTATTTGACCGAGACTTAAATACATAATGAACGAACTTCATGTTCGACTCAATATTTTGAGGCTAACACTTAGATATCACCCCATTGCTCTTCATACCAATTGTAGAATCTTAGTAATCCTTAAACACACACAACAATGAAGAAAATCTAGAGAGAGAAAGAGAGTGGGTGGAAGTTTCTAGTGAGAGAAAGTGAAAGAGAAAATCATGTATTACTATGTGAGAAATGAAACAACCAACCACCCTTTCCATGGCATGAAAATGGTATTTATACTACTAACATGGCCGGTTAGGGCTTGGCTTCCATGGGCTTTCCATGGGCCTTGGACTAACTAGCCTATTAATGTTGCAAATATTACTATACGAGCTATCTAACGATATAATGGAAGTGACCGATACTTTTCGTGATCTTAACAATCTCCCCCTAAGGGAGGTCACTCCATTTTACAAAAACTTAAACCTATCATACTATGCTTTGTCTTCAGTCTTGTGCTTGCAGACTTGTTTTTATGACTTTATCTTGTGAACATGGTGTAGTGATCTTTGACTTTAGGCTTGAGCTTGTTCCGTTAAGCTTGACTTATATGTGAAATTAAACTTCTTTATTGCGGTACCAGTCAATGAAGTTAGGTTTAGTTAATCTTTGTTTCTCAAATAAATCCTTAAAAACCGAATTGTTTATGACTGTGGTAGTCATCTACAATCAGAAAAAGTTCAAAGAATTAGTATTTTCGATAATTAAATTCTTAAAATAGTGAACTACCCAATTAATACTGATAAGGGACTATGAGATCAATCTGACCTCCCATTTATTACGCAGGTTCTCGACCAAACGTGTAAACAAGTAGGGCAAAGAGGTAAGGGCGTTGCGTTGATTGGCATTGGGTTTTAAGTGCAATTTTAGTTTTATGAGACACATTACATTAGAACTCCAATAGTAATGGTCATGTACATGTTTCTTGGTCTCATCTTTATGCCTACGGGCCTAAGGTCTGACCCATACCTCGATTTAAGACCACCAAGTTTGAACTTGCAAAAAGTGGACATAGATCTGATTGGGTGTAACAGACGGTCTACAGGGACGGACGGACTGGCTTAAGTCGGCCGGAGCTGAGGACTCGGAATATGGTCCAAATCGCCACGAACGAAGAACCAGCATAAAATGGTCACGATCCGGTTATGGGTCGGTCGGGTCCGGTCCTACAAGACATAATCGCTGGGTTTTTTGTAAGACCGGACCAGACCAAAGACCGAATGTAATGAAAAGCATGGACTGAGGACCAGGCCGAAATACGTTCGGTCCGGTCCGGTTCGATTTTTTGGCCCGGTCCGGTCGACGGTCCGTTTTGCTCACCCCTAGATCTGACCTATGAAAAAATTCGTCATGGGTTAGAGAGACCCTGAGGTCTGACCAGATAGGTCAAACCAAATGCACATGTTCTTAGTTTGGTTGGCATAGACTTAAAATTTCACATAGGCGTATACAGTATACACATAAGTTTATAAAAATATGTGTCAGAATGGTGTACAAAGAAGCATGCAAAACATATTTGTAACACAAGTTAAGAAAAATGGTTTGTTAACTTAGTTTTAGATGTGCTAATATTGCAAGAAAGCATTGCAAAACTGTTTGAACCTATGTTATTATCTGCTGCATGCTGTTTGAAGAAACAAGTTCTTCCAATAATTGCTCCTCTATGCGACAACATGTTAGTGACGCGGGAAAAGTTGGCGTGCAAAAGTCCAGCATTCTGAAACAGTGTCTTTTCTGGAACTCAGTAACAAGATTAACAGTTTGGGCAACAAAGTCGAGTCATCCTTCCTTTCTCCTTCTGAGGTTGATAAAAGAAATTGCTCAGTTAAGCTTTTAGCCAATTTGGAACAATGCAAGGTGAAAGATCTTAGGCAAAAAGCTAAGATTCGGTGGGCGGTTGAAGGTGATGAGAATTCACACTTCTTCCATGGTATGATAAGAGAGTTAAACTAATCATGTTCTATTATGTTTTTTCTTTCATCTTTCTCACTTATCAAATTCACTTGAAATGTCATTATATGACCAAATATTCCATAAAAGTTTAAATTTTTAGTGAATCTAGCATTTTTCTAATAATAAATAAAGATTGCAAGTATGTCATCACTGAAAATAAAACTATAAATATCAAACACAAAATTAGATACTTAGTTAAAGAGAAAATGAATTACTATGTACTATGTATGCCTAAATACATGTCTAATGCATAAATCACATGTACAATTGTATTATACATTTTCTTTCTTCAAATTCTCACAAATCACTTTTTCAAATATATCAATCAAATTATTAGGCCTAAAAGTAAGCCTGTTAATTAGGCATACAAATTATTTTTCATTTTATAAAGAGTAACTTGTTAGGTTGTTCGGAAAAAGAAACAAAACATGGTTATGTTTTTATTAAATTATTTATAACTATATTTTGGTAGAAGACAATTATTTTAAAACAGAATAATGTGAATAAAATAAAATAAATATAAATGTTTTAGCCTAGCGATATCGTCATCAACCAATTAGTTATAGGTTTTTAATTTTAATTGAGACATAGCAAAAAAATTTGTATGTGATTATCTGAATTTGTAAAGAAATTATAGTCATAAATTACTTATTAGTTTCAATATATGTCTTAAATTTGAAATTTAACAGTTAAATTAGAATAAAAGGATATGATACATGTATACTTTTTCTATTATTTTCAATGTCATATGTATTATTCACAAAGAGTTATGTGTCACGAGTCAAAGTCTAAAATGTTGAGTTGTGCTTGAAAGCATGTTTAATGTGAGGGTTTTTTGTTTATCAATGTTGGTCTTGGTGGAGCATCCATAATAGTTAGGTGGAGTATGTGCTATAGCTATAAGACTTGAGATGGCACCATATTAGTAGGGAGTTGAAGCTGCCCCATAATGAGTCTTAGGCAAGATAAAATCAGTGAACCTTTATTATACACGGGACAAGATGTTGATCCTTATCGGCTTAAAAACGTCACAAAAGGTCACAGGATGGACTCTGTGACAAGTGGTATTAGAGCCATGTCAAAACTGAGTCAGACCAAAGTAGAATCACTCATGTCTTTTAAAGTTCTTAAAAGCGTTGGTTGCGGAATGTTGGCGAGAAAGGACTCTTAGGATGTTGTAGATGATAACATGATGTTGTGTCACACACACACACACACATACAGAGAGAGAGAGAGAGAGAGAGAGAGTGTGTGTGTGTGTGAGAGAGAGAGAGAGAGAGAGAGAGAAAGAGAAGAGAAAGTGAGAGAGAGGGGAAGAGAGGGGAGAGAAGGGGGAGGGGAGAGAGAGAGAAAGGGGAGGGAGAGAGAAAAGGGAGGGAGGGAGATAGGGAGAGAGAGAAAGAGAGAGAGGGGAGAGGTAAGGGAGAGAGAGAGAGAGAGAGAGAGAGAGAGAGAGAGAGAGAGAGAGAGAGAGAGAGAGAAAGTGTGGGAGAGTGTTGATCCCACTTCAATGGATCTTGAATTCCTTAGCTTGTGTAAGGTTTAGTTATGCAAGATAAATCCTACACAACTTATGAAAGAAACTTTGTACCAGCAACATTAACTTTCAACACCAACAATAGTAACTTTTGTACCAACATTACTAACTGTGTACAAGCAGCATTAACAACTTAGAAAGTTTTCTTCAATCTTCACCAGCAGTACTAAGTTACACTAGCAGTACTAACTTTACTCTAGCAGTAGTAACTAGCAGTAATAATATACTCTAGCAGTAGTAACTTACACCAGCAGTAGTAACTAGCAGTACTAACTACTTAGCATATTTTTCATTAAGATTACTAACAACACTAATTTATACTTAGCAGCAGTAACAAATACCTTAGCAACAGTAACTCTAAAATCATCAAGAAGTCTTTTAATCCCAAAAATCCTCCCCTAAACTTGATATTTATCTTCAAAATCATCAAGTTTCTTCATTAAAAACTTCATCAATCACCAAGAGGATGCTTCCAAATACTTCATTGATTCTTGAGTTGCTTTGTGATGAGCTTAAGAAGCTGATAACATATTTCATTCAAATGCTCAGCTTGCAGCTTCTTATTCAGCATATCTGTGATTGTAGCAGGTGTAAAGGGGATATCTCTTCTCTACCAACATAAATACATGCAGATTTCTCCACACTGCATCTTCTATATGATGTTCAAACATTTTCTTTAGATCACCCCATAGCACTCTCTTGTAGCCCTCCTCTGGCCTTGTATACCCATGCTTAGCTTTAACCAATTTCCACAGAGTTTCCAAATCTTCCCTGTCAAAGTTTCTATGCATCTGAATGAAGGCTGAGTACCTCCTTGAACTTCCATCAGCTCTTATAATTTGATAGTAGCTAATCTTTCCTTCTTTAACAATTGTTGGGATTTATTGATTTGATGATAAAAAATCAATGATACAAAAGAACAAAAGAATGAAACAACAAGGATCAAAGTTGACAATAAGGAATTCTACAAAAGATAGAGGATTCTAAAAGATCTCCTTAAAAGATTTGGTCAAAGATATGAAGATAAATATTAGGAAGATTTAGTTTCCTAATACAATTAAGATTCCTTTGTAAGTCTTATGGACTCTTTATATAAAGAGATTCCTAGACATAGTTTATGCGTGCACAAGTTAAGATGTAGACGTCAAGTTTGCTTAGCCTCAAGATCAAAGGTGTCTTTGATCTTGTTACAGTTAGGTAATCGTTCTATACTAATCATATAGAATTGGGGCTTGTATGTGAATGTTAAACCTTGCTAAATAACATTGTTCTTATTATTATTCCGCTGCGTATACAATCTTTGTTATTTTTATTAATCCTAGATGAGTTCTAAATAAACTCGAGCTTATAACGATCTCCACAATTGGTATCAGAGCCCATGTGGCTTTTGATCTAGGATCTACAGGGTTTTAAGGTAAAAGGGTTTCGTTTTTCTTATTCTTCTTCAAATTCGGTAACTGATGAATTTCAGTAATATTAGGGTTTCACCAAACCCTAATTCGGTAAGCAGATAATATGGTCATCAAGTACACGACCTTAAAGAATTCAAAAAAGAAGAGTTTAGAAGGATGTTTCAAGACCAGATTGACGACAAGGGTTTCATTGTTATTAGGGTTTAGTGTTCAATTGCCGAAAACCTTTTTTTGTTAGGGTTTTTAGATATGTCGCTGTTTTTCATTCACTAAAACCTATCAAATATTGTCGTCTTGGATCTGATGGTGTACAGAAACCATGGATCTGTTGGTGTACAGGAACCATGAACACCACCTTTGAGCTTTAACTCGTTCTTATACTGTTCGTTTTATGTTAAAGGTTTAGCAGCAAGGAGATTCAAAGTTATCAAGGGTTTATTCAGAACTGTTTTGAACGTGATTGATTACTGTCTGATGAATCGTAATCATAAATTATTTAGGGTTTTGAATATCAATTTCTATGTTCGGTTCTTGGAAAGAAGAAGTAGCAGCAAGTATCACAAAGATTTACAGGTTTAGGTTGCTGTGCATTTTGTAAACCCTACTGGTTAGGGATTTTGTTTGCATTCATTGCTTCTTTTGTGATCAGATCTAGTGCTAATGCTATATTAATGCTATTGTTTGATTTGGTATTCGTGTTTGGAAGAAGCAATTTGGGTATGATTCGCGAATTTGGGAATAGAATCTGATATGATATAGTGAATGTACTTTGTTCCCATAAATATTGTTAATGTTGCTTTTTTAGTTTTATGCTGTTGGTTCGTGATTATGTGCAACAGTAGTAAGCCCAAGTATATACAGTTAATGCTGCTAATGTTATTTAATACTGCCAATATACATTAATACTGCTAGTTGGGTTTAAGTTAGTTACTACTGTTCATGTTGATTACTACTGCTAGCGTTAAGCAGTTACTACTGCTAGGTTTGTTACTAGTGGATACTACTGCTTGGACTTTAAAGAATTAATGTTGCTACCTTTGTTTGATATTGGAAAACACACATGGTTTAAATCTCGGATTGGAACAGAATGTTTGGTTAAAAAGGCTATATATTTTTGGAGTTAATTGCAAAAGGTGATTACGGGGATAGTTCTTTATTATTTATTTGACGATGAAGTGGAATTTTCATGAGTGAGTGATCTTATCATATCTTAAAGTCAAGTTTGGTTGGATTATGACTTTGAAGATAACTTGTTCGTGCTTAAAAACAATGTTGACGAAGACTTATCAAATCTAGCAATGTGTGATCTACAAACTTTTGGTGCTCAATGCGCACATTTGCTATCACTTAAAGGAGTTATGTTGTAGTGCTCAGTGTCTCATATAGTTGAGGATTTTGTCAAGAGATTGAGGTCTACTCATATATCATCAGTATAAGTTTGAAGTCACGTGGATAGTACAAGACATAAGACAAAAGTTTGGGTTATTCTACTTCAGCATCAAGTTTGTAATACTGAGTTTTCTCCATTAGTAATCATTACAAAGAGCCAACAGAATAAGAGATTTAAGAGATGGTTAACATATTGGTTTCAGGGGAAGCATATGATAAAGTGTTTAACCATTTGGATATGTTACATGCACCACTTGAGGGGAAGGTTTTGATTCTTACTACTGCTAAGTCATTATTACTACTGCTAGTTTAAGTTTCTACTGCTTGAATTCATTTATCTTATTATGCGTCATGGAGGGTAATTTGAGACATTGGAAAGCTTGGATTAGAAGTGTGATATATGGTTTGTAGTTGTAAAGATCAAAGTTGCATATGTTCACAAGTCCCCTAATGGATAATGACAAAAAGGGGAAGATGTTACAGAGATCAAAATTTGCAACTTATTTAGTGTAGTGGCATGGCATGGAAGTTCAAAGGAAATCTTAAGTTAAGGGGAAGTTTGTTTCATTCATGGAAGATCAGATTTGAAGATGTTCATGTGCTCAAGGTAAAGATTGCTACTATGGATCATCTTGGAATCAGTTCAGTGTTTGTTTTGTCATCATCAAATAAGGGAAGATTGTTGGGAATTATTGATTTGATGATACAAAAGAACTTGCTCAAAAGGATAAAGAATGAAACAAAAGGATCAAAGTCGACAATATGGAATTCTACAAAAGATGGAGGATTCTAAAAGATCTCCTTAAAAGATTTGATCAAAGATATGAAGATAAATATTAGAAAGATTTAGTTTCCTAATACAATTAAGATTCCTTTGTAAGTCTTATGGACTCTCTATATAAAGAGATCCCTAGACATAGTTTATGCGTGCACAAGTTAAGATGTAGACGTCTAGTTTGTTTAGCCTCAAGATCAAAGGTGTCTTTGATCCTGTTACAGTTAGGTAATCATTCTATACTGATCATATAGAATTGGGGCTTGTATGTGAATGTTAAACCTTGTTAAATAACATTGTTCTTATTATTATTCTGTTGCGTATACAATCTTTGTTATTTTTATTAATCCTAGATAAGTTCTAAACAAACTCGAGCTTATAACGATCTCTTGTCTCACTACCTTCTGCTCTTACTTCACTACCTTCAACCAAATCTGTGTCCATATCTACAAATGTGTTTACCCTTTTCATAGCTTTGTCAAATAATTCTTGAATATTGGCAAAGGACTTGTTCTTTAAGTCTTTGGGCTTCCATCCTGCCATATTCTTCAGGTAAGTACACATAATACTCCTTTGTTGAGCTTTTGTAGGCGGTCTATTTCTCTTTTCTTCTGCTCTCTTAGCAGCAAAGTGCTTCTTTCTTTTTTCTAAGAGTTGTACAAACAAAGTAGACTTCTCTTCAATTGTCAACTCCTATTGTTCTTGTGCCTGCAATCTTTCAGCCAGTTGATAGTCAGCATCTACCTTTGCTTGAATGTTATCCCAAGCAATGTTGGTTTCTTCTACTTGTTGAGCTTTCTCCCTTGCAAGCCTATCTTCTTCATCAAACTTTGCTTGTAGCCTTAAAGCTTCTTCTTCATCAAACTTAATTTGATCTTTCTTCTTCAAAGGTTTATCTGGTTCTTTCATCTTTGCTTTACCTTTATCCTTTGAACCTTGACCCTTAACCTGTGTTGGTAGTTGTAAAGATATTGTTAGAGTTGATTCACTTGGCTCTTTCATAACAACCCCTTTTGTCTTGGGTCTTGACTCTTCAACTCTGCTAGTATTTGATCCAAAGTAAGTTCAACATTAGTTATTGTAGCAGAACTAACTGGAATTGTAACAGCATCAGTCACAGCAACTGCTTCCTCAACAATATTTCTCTTCTCACCAGTTTATTAGTAACTTCACTTTCAACAACCACCTCATCACCATCTAAGTCATTTACCCCAAACATATCTTCATCTTCATACCTCCCTTAAGTTTCATCAACTAATGTAATCTCTGCATCTTTATCAATGTCATCAATTTTCCTCCCCTATTTGGATGCATCCTCTTGATCACCCAAACTAGCTTCATCAGAGGAAATCACTCTTGCAGATCTACCAACCTTGTATAATCTTTTAAGCTTATGAGTTCTTGACCCTCCTTTCTTCTCTAACCTCTTGACTCTCAGTTTCAAACTTGTAATCTCCTGAGCTTGAGCAATCTTTGTGTTCTCCAGGTCAAGCACTCTTTGTTATAATTGGGTAAAAAAAATCCATCATTCCCTTAAAGTCAATACTATCCTCATCGACAGCCTCATCTGCTACTTTTATATGGATCACTAGGCAAGGTACCTCATTCCTTCTTCTTAGGCCTCCTAGATTTTTGTTTCTTTTGAGGTTGAGATGATGAAGGTTGAGTACTGATGGGTGTGTGATGGGGATCAGTTGGCATTGTTGAACCTTCACCCATTTCTCCTTGAGCTTGAACCATCATTGTTGGAAATAATGGTGTTACTCTACTAGAAAAGTCTTTTCCTTACCTTCTCATGTTAGCAAAAATCTTCTTTGTGTGAGAGGGTGCAATATAAGTCTTGTTGTGAGTTGCCATCTCTTCTAGTTGATTATCCAAAAGACTTGTACAAACCTTGGATACATCAAGAATTTATCAGCATTATCCAAGTTCTTCACCATACTTTCAAAAATATACTTGGAAAAGTTAAACTTTTGGTTTGTGGCTAGGCAGATAATTGCAGAAGTTATAATGCTACTAAATTCATTCCATGCAGTAGTCTTAGCACTTAGGCATTGCAAAATGGTATGAATAAGTAATTTCCATTGAGGAGAAAAGAATGCCTTATAGAATATAAGCTTTTGTGAAAGTTTTTCATACCCCATTCTTATAAGTTCTTCAAAAATGGTAGCATTAGGCAAGCAATCCATACCTTCCTCATCATCTAGTTGAAGGTCACGTCTAACAGATGCTTCAGTAACAATTACCTTCTTCCCATCCACTAGGGCTTGTAACTGTACTTCCCCATTCACAGTTTTCACCTTGACAGTAGTCTAAAATTGTTCAATACATGAAGTATAGATCGTAGGATTGACCGTTAGTGCATACTTGATAGTGTGTGCATTAAGAAAATCTACTATCTGCTCAAACCCTTCACTTTAAGCGGATTTAATCAAAACCAACCAATATTATGTGAATTCACAAAACTTTAAGGTCGTCAAGAAATGAATTTATGATAATGATGAAATATAAGTTTAGGGCTTTGTGATTAGAGAGTACATGATTGAATGAAATCGATTAAATGAGTGATTGAAACCCTTAATCGAAGTATTTATAAAACTACCCTCAACACATAACGTTCACTCAGCATTGTAAGTTTATGCCTAGCAACATTAACTTTCATCAGCAGTAGTAAGTTATGCCTAGCAGCATTAACTTTCCTCAGCAGCAGTAAGTATTTGCCTAGCATCATTACTTACCCAGCAGCATAAGTTTATGCCTAGCAGCATTAACTTTAAATCACCAGCATTAACTCCAATTCCATTCTAATCAGCTTTTCCATCATTAAATTAACATTTTAGCTCACAAAAATCTTTTCTGTTTTTTTATTTCTCACAAATCTTTTATTAACTCACAATTATCTCTCTTTCTGTTTTTAAACACCTCTTTCTTGTTTTTCAACTCTCAAGATTCTCTAATTCTTTTCTCACTAAATCACTTTGTCTGTTCTTATCACACACTCTCTTTACTATTTTTTCTTAACTCATAAATTCTCTTAATTCTTTTACTCACTAAATCACTCTATCTGTTTTTATCACACATCTCTCTTTCTGTTTTTATTCTCACCAACCTTCAATTCCTTTTTTCTCACAATTTTCATAATCAAGATTTAAAGATTGAGCATTCCAATTACTAGCAATCAAATAATGAAATCTACTTACATCAAATAGCATTTGTAAGCAAATTTTGCAACATCTTGTCATTATGATCTTGATCAATTGAATTAGCTTCTTTTCATTAGAATCCTTATAAAGTGATGTCTAATCGTCAAATGTCATTGTACTTGAATAAAACAGGGTTCTTAACTATGCATATAGTACTCTCATTGTCAATATAGATCTTTGTATGCATAACGTTATACCCATAATCAAGCAATTGATTTTGAATCCAAAGCACTTGGGCACATCAACTTGAAGCAGCTACATATTCAGCCTCTGTTGTGGAATTAGCAACCACAGTCTGCTTCTTGCACTGCCATGAAATCAATCTACACCCAAGAAATTGACAACCTCTTGTTGTAGACTTCCTATTCAAGCTTGCTCTTGCATAATCACTATCAGTGTATGCTACCAAATTAAAAGGTGAATCTTTTGGATACCAAAGGCCTAATTTAGGTTGACCTTTTCAGTATCTAAAAATTATTTTCACAGCATGAAGATGTGATACTTTTGGGTTGACTTGGTATCTTGCACAGGCATATACTGCAAACATAATATCAGATCTTGAAGAAGTAAGATACATCAATGAACCAATCATTGATCTGTATAAATGAACATCCACTTCTTCACCATGTTCATCCTTGAGCAAAGGCTTTTGAGTTTCCATAGGTGTGCTTGTTGTCTTGACATTAGTAAAACCAAATTTTTTCAAAATCTCAGTAACATACTTGTCTTGACTGATAAAAATCCCATCATCCTTTTGCTTTACTTGTAGTCTTAAGAAGAATGTGAGTTCACCCATAGAACTCATTTGAAACTTCTTATGCATCATCTTCTCAAACTCTGTGCATAATGACTTCTTTGTAGAGCCAAATATGATATCATCTACATACACTTGAACAAACATAATATCACCTTTGTCCCTTCTGATAAACAAAGTCTTGTCTATTTTTCCTCTCTGAAACCCATTGTCCAACAAATAAGTTGACAAGGTTTCATACCAAGCTCTAGGAGCTTGGTGCAGTCCATAAAGTGCATTTTCTACTTTGTATACTCTATTAGGAAAGTCTGGATCTTCAAATCCTAGTGGTTGACAAACATAGACTTCCACTTTAATCTTACCATAAAGAAAAGCACTCTTGACATCCATCTGGTACACCATAAAGTCTTTAAATCATACATAGTCTAAGAATAGCCTAACTGCTTCAATTCTAGCAACATGGACAAAGAATTCATCATAGTCAATCCCTTCTTCTTGTGTGTACCCTTGAGCAACCAATCTTGCTTTGTTCTTTATCACAATACCTCTTTCATCCTTTTTGTTCCTGTAAACCCATTTAGTGCCTATTGGCCTTTTGCCATTTGGTAAATCCACCAGGGTCCAAACTTCTTGTAGCTTGAATTGTAGAAGCTCTTCCTGCATAGCCTCTATCCAGCTTGGATCCTTTAATGCATGAATTACCTTTTTGGGTTCTTCTTGTGATAAAAAGCAAGCAAACAAGCAATTTTGATAGTGTTTATGCCTTGTTCTTTGCTGAAAAGAACTAAACAGACCATGTTCTTTCAAATTCTTTGTCATTCTTCTTGTTTGAGGTGCTGAATTCAAGTCTCTAATAATTTGTTCAATTAGATGATCTTTATGTATTCTTATAGTTGGAATAGGACTGACAAGCATAAATGTATTCAAATTGTTATTAATCTTTGTGTATTTTTATTAATCCTAGATGAGTTCTAAACAAACTCGAGCTTATAACGATCTCCATAATTGGTATTAGAGCCCATGTGGCTCTTGATCTAGGATCTACAGGGTTTTAATGTAAAAGGGTTCGTTTTTCTTATTCTTCTTCAAATTCGGTAACTGATGAATTTCGGTAATATTAGGGTTTCACCAAACCCTAATTCGGTAAGTAGATAATATGATCATCAGGTACACGACCTTAAAGAATTCAAGCAAGAAGAGTTTAGAAGGATGTTTCAAGACCAGATTGATGACAAGGGTTTCATTGTTATTAGGGTTAAGTGTTTAGTGTTCAATTGCCGAAAACCTTTTTTTGTTAGGGTTTTTGGATATGTCGTTGTTTTTCATTCACTAAAACCTATCAAATATTGTTGTCTTGGATATGATGGTGTACAGGAACCATGGATCTGCTGGTGTACATGAACCATGAACACCACCTTTGAGCTTTAACTTGTTCTTATACTGTTCATTTTATGTTAAAGGTTAAGCACCAAGGAGATTCGAAGTTATTAAGGGTTTATTCAGAACTGTTTTGAACGTGATTGATTATTGTCTGCTGAATCATAATCATAAATTATTTAGGGTTTTGAATATCAATTTCTATGTTCGGTTCTTGGATAGAAGAAGTAGCAGCAAGTATCACAAAGATTTGAAGGTTTAGGTTGATGCGCGTTTGGTAAACCATACTGGTTAGGGATTTCGTTTGCCTTCATTGCTTCTTTTGTGATCAGATCTAGTGCTAATGCTATATTAAAGCTGTTGTTTGATTTGGTGTTCGTGTTTGGAAGAAGCAGTTTGGGTATGATTCGCGAATTTAGGAATAGAATCTGATATGATATAGTGAATGTACTTTGTTCCCATAAATATTGTTAATGTTGCTTCGTTAGTTTTATGCTGCTGGTTCTTGATTATGTGCAACAGTAGTAAGCCCAAGTATATACAGTTAATGCTGCTAATGTTATTTAATACTACCAGGTTACATTAATACTGCCAATATACATTAGTACAGCTAGTTGGGTTTAAGTTAGTTACTACTGTTCATGTTGATTAATACTGCTAGCGTTAAGCAGTTACTACTACTAGGTTTGTTACTAGTGGATACTACTGCTTAGACTTTAAAGAATTAATGTTGCTACCTTTGTTTGATATTGGAAAACACACATGGTTTGAATCTCGGATTAGAACATAATGTTTGGTTAAAAAGGCTATATATTTTTGGAGTGAATTGCAAAAGGTGATTACGGAGATAGTTCTTTATTATTTATTTGACGAGGAAGTGGAATTTTCACGAGTGAGTGATCTTATCATATCTTAATGTTAATTTTGGTTGGATTATGACTTTGAAGATAACTTGTTTATGCTTAAAAACGATGTTGACGAAGACTTATCAAATCTAGCAATGTGTGATCTACAAACTTTTGGTGCTCAATGCGCACATTTGCTATCACTTAAAGGAGTTATGTTGTAGTGCTCAGTATCTCATATAGTTAAGGATTTTGTCAAGAGATTAAGGTCTACTCATATATCATCAGTATGAGTTTGAAGTCACGTAGATAGTACAAGACATAAGACACACGTTTGGGTTATTCTACTTCAGCATCAAGTTTGTAATACTGAGTTCTCTCCAACAGTAATCATTACAAAGAGCCAACAAAATAAGAGATTTAAGAGATGGTTAACATATTGGTTTCAGGGGAAGCATATGATAAAGTGTTTAACCATCTACATGCACCACTTGAGGGGAATGTTTTGATTTACTGCTAAGTCATTATTACTACTGCTGGTTTAAGTTTCTACTACTTAAATTCATTATTCTTATTATGCATCATGGAGGGTAATTTGAGACATTGGAAAGCTTGGATTAGAAGTGTGATATATGGTTTGTAGTTCTAAAGATCAAAGTTGCATATGTTCACAAGTCCCCTAATGGATAATGACAAAAAGGGGAAGATGTTACAAAGATCAAAAGTTGCAACTTATTATGTGTGGTGGCATGGCTTGGAAGTTCAAAGGAAATCTTAAGTTAAGGGAAAGTTTGTTTCATTCATGGAAGATCAGATTTGAAGATGTTCATGTGCTCAAGGTGAAGATTGCTACTATGGATCATCTTGGAATCACAGTATTGTTTGTTTTGTCATCATTAAATAGGGGAAGATTGTTGGGATTTATTGATTTGATGATACAAAAACAATGATACAAAAGAACAAAAGAATGAAGCAACAAGGATCAAAGTTGACAATATGGAATTCTACAAAAGATGAAGGATTCTAAAAGATCTCCTTAAAAGATTTGGTCAAAGATATGAAGATAAATATTAGGAAGATTTAGTTTCCTAATACAATTAAGATTCCTTTGTAAGTCTTATGGAATCTCTTTATAAAGAGATCCCTAGACATAGTTTTTGCATGCACAAGTTAAGATGTAGACGTCTAGTTTGTTTAGCCTCAAGATCAAAGGTGTCTTTGATCCTATTACAGTTAGATAATCATTCTATACTGATCATATAGAATTGGGGCTTGTATGTGAATGTTAAACCTTGTTAAATAATATTGTTATTATTATTATTCTGCTGCGTATACAATCTTTGTTATTTTTATTAATCCTAGATGAGTTCTAAACAAACTCGAGCTTATAACGATCTCTTGTCTCACTACCTTCTACTCTTACTTCACTACCTTCAACCAAATCCGTGTCCATATCTACAAATGTGTTTACCCCTTTTATAGCTTTGTCAAAAATGCGACTAAATTATGAGTATCAGCAAATTGTAGGGTCGTCATTGTGTTGGGTTTTGATGATAAATGATGAAATTGAGTTAGGGTTTATGATTAGAGAGTATATGAAATATTGAAATCGATTAAATGATTGAATGAAACCCTTAATTGAAGTATTTATGAAACTAGCCTCAACAACATTAACGTTCACCAGCAGTTGTAAGTTATGCCTAGCAGCATTAACTTTCCCTAGCAGCAGTAAGTTTATGCCTAGCAGCATTAACTTTGAATGACCAGCATTAACTCTAATTCCTTTCTAATCAACTTTTCCATAATCAAATTAATATTTTAGCTCACAAAATCTCTCTATCTGTTTTTGATTTCTCTTAATTCTTTTAGCTCATAATTCTCTCTGTCTGTTTTTTATTTCTCTCAATTCTTTTAGCTCACAATTCTCTCTGTCTGTTTTTGATTTCTCTCAATTCTTTTAGCTCACAATTCTCTCTGTTTGTTTTTTCTATATTCAACTTTCTTTTTTTTTCAGCTCATAAATTCTCTCAATTCTTTTACTCACCAAATCACTTTGTTTGTTTTTATCACACATCTCTCTTTCTGTTTTTCAATTTACAAATTCTCTCAATTCTTTTTCTCACTAAATCACTCTATCTGTTTTTATCACACATCTCTCTTTCTGTTTTTCAATTTACAAATTCTCTCAATTCTTTTTCTCACTAAATCACTCTATCTGTTTTTATCACACATCTCTCTTTCTGTTTTTATTCTCACCAACTCTCTCAATTCTTTTTACCTCACCATTCTCTTAATCAAAACATTAAAGATTGAGCATTCCAATACTAGCTATCAAATATTGAAACCTACTTACATCAAATGCTTTTGTAAACAAATCTGCAACATTCTTGTTAGTATGAATCTTGATCATTTGAATTAGCTTCTTTTCATTGGAATCTCTGATAAAGTGATGTCTAATCTCAATGTGCTTTGTTTTTGAATGAAAAACAGGGTTCTTAACTATGCATATAGTACTCTCATTATTAATATAGATCTTTGTATGCATAAAGTTATACCTATAATCAAGCAATTGATTTTGAATCCAAAGCACTTGGCCATAGAAACTTGAAGCAGCTACATATTCAGCCTCTATTGTGGAATTAGCAACCACAGTCTGCTTCTTGCACTGCCATGAAATCAATCTACACCTAAGAAATTTACAACCTCCTGTTGTAGACTTCCTATTCAAGCTTGCTCTAGCATAATCACTATCAATGTATGCTACCAAATCAAAAGGTGAATCTTTTGGATACCAAAGGCCCAATTTGGGTTGACCTTTTAATTATCTAAAAATTCTTTTCACAGCATGAAGATGTGATACTTTTGGGTTGTCTTGGTATCTTACACAGGCACACACTGCAAACATAATATCAGGTCTTGAAGAAGTAAGATACATCAATGAACCAATCATTGATCTGTATAAATGAATATCCACTTCTTCACCATATTCATCCTTGAGCAAAGGCTTTTGAGTTTCCATAGGTGTACTTGCTGTCTTGACATCAGTAAAACCAAATTTGTTCCAAATCTCAGTCACATACTTGTCTTGACTGATAAAAATCCCATCATCCTTTTGCTTTACTTACAGTCTTAAGAAGAATGTGAGTTCACCCATAGATGACTTCTTTGTAGAGCCAAATATGATATCATCTACATACACTTAAACTAACAGAATATCACCTTTGTCCCTTCTGATAAATAAAGTCGTGTCTATTTTTCTGCTCTGGAACCCATTGTCCAACAAATAAGTTGACAAGGTTTCATACCAAGCTCTAGGAGCTTGGTGCAGTCCATAAAGTGCCTTTTCTACTTTGTATACTCTGTCAGGAAAGTCTGGATCTTCAAATCCTAGTGGTTGACAAACATAGACTTCCTCTTCAATCTTACCATAAAGAAAAGCACTCTTGACATCCATCTGGTACACCATAAAGTCTTTAAATGAGGCATAGGCTAAGAATAGCCTAATTGCTTCAATTCTGGCAACAGGGGCAAAGACTTCATCATAGTCAATCCCTTCTTCTTGTGTGTACCCTTGAGCAACCAATCTTGCTTTGTTCTTTATCACAATGCCTCTTTCATCCTTCTTGTTCCTGTAAACCCATTTAGTGCCTATGGGCCTTTTGCCATTTGGTAAATCCACCAGGGTCCAAACTTCTTGTAGCTTGAATTGTAGAAGCTCTTCCTGCATAGCCTCTATCCAGCTTGGATCCTTTAATGCATGAATTACCTTTTTGGGTTCTTCTTGTGATAAAAAGCAAGCAAACAAGCAATTTTGAAAGTCTTTATGGTTTGTTCTTTGCTGAACAGAACTAAACAAACCATGTTCTTTCAAATTCTTTGTCATTCTTCTTGTTTGAGGTGCTGAATTCAAGTCTCTAATAATTTGTTCAACTGGATGATCTTTGTGTATTCTTGTAGTTGGAATAGGACTGACAGGCATAAATGTATTCAAATTGTTCATGTCAGCCTCTGCACCAACATCTTCATCATCATCTGAATAAACAATATCTTCCAATTCAGGCATATTTGGATCATTTGGAAGTTCAATGCTTGTTTTTGCACCAACAGCATTAACTTCTATGCCAGCAGCATTAACAGTTAAACTAACAGCATTAATATTGTTAGTGTTGTTTCCATCACTAGCAGTATTAACATTGTTAGTGATGTTAACATTATCATCCTCTTTCTCTTAATCATTACTTGAATCACCACCTTCTTTTCCTGGTTCTTCAGTAACCTTCTTTTCATTATCTCCTGAAGGTTTGAATCCAGCATCAGGAGAACTCTTTGAATTTTGAGAGAATGATGGATTAGCATGCCACAATGGTAGCAGAATGTAATCTTTGCCAGGTACTGTCTTCATTCTAGCTTTACCTACATCATCACATGCTTTTGTACCTGCATTACCGTTAGACTAATTTCCTGCAATATCTGGCTTATAATTCATTGATTTTGTTAGTGCATCAATATCAAAAAGCCAATTTGGTCTACTTCCTGTAATATTAGGTGTATTCTCACTAAATTGGACATGCATGTTCTCTTCAACTATCCTTGTTCTATTGTTGAATACTCTAAAGGCTTTACTATTAATTGAGTACCCAACAAAGAATCCTTCATCAGCCTTACCATCAAACTTGCCTAAGTGATCTATGGTATTGAGAATTGTAACAGGACACCCAAATGGTCTCATAAAGCCTAAAGTTGGTTTTCTACCAAGAAAAAGTTCATAAGGGGTCTTGTTATGAGGCTTAATTACTAATACCCTATTTTGCACATAGCAAGCAGTATTAACTGCTTCAGCCCAAAAAGTAGTAGGTAGCTTAGAATCAGCTAGCATTGTCCTAGCAGCCTCAATTAGTGTTCTATTTTTCCTCTCAGCTACTCCATTTTGTTGAGGAGTTCTAGCTACACTAAATTCTCTCTTAATACCTTTTCTCTCACAAAACTGATTCATCTCCTTATTCTTGAACTCAGTTCCATTGTCACACCTAATTACCTTAACCCTTTGATCTATTAGATTTTCTACTCCAGTTATAAAGGACTTAAGAATGCCACTAGTCTCATCCTTAGTAGCTAGAAAGAAAACCCAACTAAACCTACTGTAATCATCTGTGACAACTAGGCAATACATCTTTTTCATTAAGCTTTTTACAAATGTTGGACCAAACAAATCCATGTGCAACATATGTAAAGGTTGGCTGATTGAACTTACTGTTTTGGACTTACAAGAAGCTCTATGTTGCTTTCCCTTTTGACAAGCAACACAGGTTTGATATAGATTTATTTAAGTATAAATGTTGAACCAAGGTTTTGTAAAGTATGTATGACCATTTAAATCCTTAAATGTCCTTCCAAAATGTATGTATGATTTTTAGAAATCAAATAGTTGTAAAGTATGCATGACCATTTCAATCCCCAAATAGTCACAAAAATGTACGTATGAATGTTGAACCGCAATTGTTCAAAGCATGTATGATATTTATATATATATCACCAAAATGTTTCAAGTATGTATTGCCACTTTATTCAAGGCACAGTAAATATTCATCTGTGTATAAAACAATGATTACAATTACTCTAAGTTCCTGACACCGAAACCTTAACCATAATTCATGTTGTTATGTGTTGTTACCATGTGGGTGCCTCTTCCTAAAGATATACTGGGTGCCTCTTCCCAAAGACCTACTGGGTGCCTCTTCCCAAAGACCTACTAGGTGCCTCTTCCCAAAGACATGCTGGGTGCCTCTTCCCAAAGATATACTGGGTTAACGGTTACTTAGACAATAGATATAAGTTCAAAGTAATTGTATCCATGTAAAAGTGGTATTCGCTATTTTATACATACTTTTTACCTTGAAAAAACGACCCTAAATGACCAAAAACATAATAAAAATTGCAAATATATGCTTGTTTTTGTGTTTGTGTATGTGCAGGTACGGATATCAAGAAAAGGACAAAAATAAAGACAAAACCGAACAAAAACCGAACACGGGATCAGAAAGAGCATGAGAAAACGAGTCTAACGGTGCCTTCGGATTTTATTGGGCCAGCCCGTAACCCATTTTATGGGCCGGGCCAAACCACTATTGCTAAAGCCCAATAAAAGTCCAATTATAAAAGTGTAAGAAGATTATGATAGGCGCTAAGTCATGTCACGTATGGAGAAATTAAATCTCACTTTACCACGTGACCCAACACTAAATTTGGTATGGCAAATCGGACAGCGACACGTGGCGAAGTAAATTGATTTATCTTACTTCTCAATTCAGATGCATGAAAGTTATAAAAGGAGAATCAAACGGATAGTAATATATGTGTATTAAAGAAGCAATAGAAATGACACGTGTCGCAATGCCAACGGCCGAATCTTGATCAAAGCCTCTGTTTCTTGGCAATCTGATTAGTCTGGAGTGATAAAAGCGGTTTGGAAGCTAAGTTAAAAGATCCTCGCCCTCTCACCCTATAATTGTTCACTCGCTCCCTCATTTTGACTCATTAGGAATTATTTCTTTAGTTAGTTTTTTGCATTTTTTATAGCTTTGTTAGTATCTGTAACTGTTATTTTAATTTCCAGCTTATTGTACCATTCTTATTTCACAAGTTTAACGTAATGATGTATTAAAGAAGTTTTAAAATTTGATAAGATCTTATTGCTATTTGTACTTAATCTCTCGTTTTCCTTTTCTTTTTGTGCTAGCTTATTGTATAATCCGTTTTTCTGAGCTTATTCTCTCGGCTTATTAATATCAAAAATTCTTAAAAGCTTAAGAAATAACTCTTATAAGCTTTAAAAGTTCATTCGATTCAATTTCAAATGTTTTAAGCATTTTTCGAGTTAATAAGCTCTAATAAGCTTAGATCCGGCTTATTAACATGCTTGTTTCGTTTTTGTTTGATTAGAAGTTCTTAATTTTTGATTTTATACGTTTCTGAATAGCTTGTTTGATTTAGAATAAGTTTAAAATGCTAGATCCAATTTTGGCGTGCTTATATGCTTATTCAACTTATCATTTGAAAAACTTAAGTGCTTATTGATTCGTTTACATGTTCTTGTTGTTGATCTCGCTTGCATATTCGATTAGTTTAGTACTTATTTCGTTTATGTTTTGTCTATTTGCGTATCTTGTTTGATTATTTGGTATTCATCTCGTTAGCAAATTAATTTGAGCTTATTCGATTAAAGTGGATTTGTAATGTTAGTTTGCTCGTAGCCTTAGTTGTTTGAAATAATAGCTTATTCTGAGTGTTGGCTTATTCGCAATTGCTTATTGTTTATGGCTTAATTTGCTTATTTTGTAATAAATCTTGTTTACGAAAAAAAACCACTCATTGGGATTATAGAACTTTTAGCTGCGTTTGGATTATAGAAATAGTTTGGGTCTGCGTTAATTTTGTAACACTAGGTCACGTTTGTTTAGTAAAATTGAATTTGAGCCAGTTTGAGTTTGGTTTCCTAATTGGGCCTCATTTTGATTTTGGACTTGTTTGTAATCTTTTCTTTCAAATGCAAATTGAATATACTTAGCTTGCAATTTGGATTTTCAAGTATACTTTATTTCTGTTAACATATTTTATTTTGTTTGATTTGTCTTTTGGTACCGGTCAACTCATGAGGCAAGGAGCTTAAGGGCTTATTTAGCTAGCCCGAATTTGATTATTTGTTTTAGCTAAATAAGTCGGGTGGTATTCGTTTAATTGCGGGTCTTCAATTCGGGTTCCATTTTCTAATCCCTTTTCAATACTTAGCATAATTTTATTGTTTCGTATTATGTTTGCCTATTTGATTTATGCCATGCTTAGTGTAGATTTATTTTATGTTTGATAAATTGAATTTCATTATGAGTAATGAGTAGTTTACTTTTGTTTGCTAAGTGATTAGTGATTTGGAATTTAAGTGCGGGTTAAAAAAGGTTTAAAAATTATTAGTCATTAAAATTTTTCAATTTAAATACCGTCATTTATTTTTAGTGCAATTTAAATACTTGTCATTTATTTTAAAAAGCATTTACTTTACTTGTCATTTATTTTCTTAAAACGTCTTTTCAAAGGATTTTAATTCGTTAAACCTAAGCCCGCACTTAATGAACATTTCACGTCACTTAGCAAGCATTTTTCATTTTATATAATTTTTAGTTTTTAGTAATCGTTTAATGCTTTACATGTTTAATTGTTTTTATTGTTTTGCTCGTTTATATGCTTTTATTTACTTTATTATTATGTCAAGTAGGATTTAGGAACCAAAATCAAAATTGTTTTAAACCATTCAAAACGCGCGATCACGGACTTAACCGATTTTCAATTCACACTTCGTCAAGGGAAAACGGCCCGGGAGGTTTTTGAGACAACTTTGGTTAAAAGTTCGTTTCTTAAGTCCGACGGAAAATACTATCTATACTATTATTGATTATCTTCCTTATTTTTACGTATTTATATTATATATATATATATATATATATATATATATATATATATATATATATATATATATATATATATATATATATATATATGTATTAAAAAGGTCGGATCAATTTTTGGCGCCGCTGCCGGGGAAGTGTGTACGATTATCGTGTTTCGTTTGAAGATTAGTGTTTTGAAGACCCTTCCCTCGTGAAGTTAATTTTCCCGTTTGTGAATATTTTCTTTTATTTATAAAAATATAAAACACAAAAATATTTTTCATTTTCTTTTATTAGTATTAGTATAAGATAAATAAAAAACAAGAAAAACCAAAAAAAAAAAAAAAATTAAAAAATAAAAAAATAAAAAAATAAAAACATTGTCAATAAAAAGAAATAAAAAATCACAAGTTGGTAAAAGAACACCAACAAATAATACCTTCAATTGAGGTATTATCCATAATAAGTTCCCAACTCGAATAAAAGATTCAAAAACTTGCCTTTTGTGTCACTTGCGATATACGGCTCACCTTTGAAAGTTAACCACTTTTAAAGAGCTACCATGAAGCTTGTTGATTAATTGGTTTAAGTTGTTTTATCTCAATTTGTCCGTTAATAAAATATGTTGCTTAAAAAACTCGAAAAACCAAAAATAATTTTCTTTTTCTTCTTATCCATTTAATTCTTTTCTTAACCCTCTTAATTGTTTAATTCTTATGGCGTCATTCAACTATCGTTTAAATCCTCTTTATGCGATTAATGAATGCTCGTCTTGTGGAGCTTTATACACTAGAAATTGTGGTTGTTCAAAAGGGAGTCTTGAAGACAAGATTATTGTCTCCAGTCACTACCGACTCATTCAACAACCACCGTATTCCTTGAAAAAAATTGTCTTAATTGTGGAGGCCCGGTTCATGGTCTATATTGTCGAAAATGTGCTATAATACGACAGACATTGGGGGAAGTTTTTCAAGACCTTCTAAACACTTCCGAGTCATCCAATGACAACACTAACATTGTTAGTGCACCTCAAGAGCCATTCGTCTTCAATCAAGACCCCGGTCAAAATTCTTCACAAAGTCCTCTACACATTGATCATTGTTGTTACGGGTGTGATGATTCGTTAGACGATATCTTCTGTCAATGATGTACTTGTGAATCTTGTGGGAAAGGTGCTCATTATGGTTATAATTGTCCACCGCAAGTTCCGATTATCTCTAAAACGGAACCATGCAAAACAATCAAACCATTAATGAGTTCCCACAGACTTTGCCAAGTGTTTACATGACATCTGTCACGGAGATGAGAATTCATTCACTTATGATTCCAAACCTAATTTTGTTGATGATTCTCCTAACGTTTTCAACCCACCTCCACAACCCTTATGTATTCTTGTGAATTTTGCTTGGCAGGGTAACAATGCTAGTTTGGGCACTATTGATACACCGCAGAGTGCCGTTTATCTATACGGGACCGTGTTACAATCAAGACTTTAATTTCCCGAGATTTTCATGATTTTCAACCAACAATTTTTTTGTTGTGAACATTGCGGGGTCCTCATGAGACCTTTCTCAATGTCAAACATGACTGAAGACTATATCATGAGCAAAATTTTTGCTATGATTCTAATTCTTTCGGCTTTGGCAATTCTCACCCCCCTCAATATACCGCTCAATCATCCAATCTTCAATGCTCAAATGAGTTTCTCAATATCAAAAGAAGCTTTATGAGGCAAATGACATCCATATGTGATATGTTGGTCAAAATTATGCAAAAGAGGGAAGAAGAAAGTGCGAACTGCGATGATAAGCGGCTAAAAGGATCGATATTGGAAGATTTCCCATTTGTACGATGATGACAACGTACTATACCATGCTATCACATCTCTGTTTTTATCAACCAAAGAGCCCAATACACTCTAAAGTAATGGGGGACGAGCATCTTGACATATTCCTAGTGTAGGTGAGAACCTTTTCCAATCCCAATGTAAGTTCGAGGGTTAATTTGACACTACGTGTGATGTGCCAGTTTGTGCGATTCTTCTCTTTTGTTGCTTTGAAACGATCATTCTAAGATTTTATCCGATTTCAAACTATGTGATACTTCAAGTGATGACGCTGATTTTGAGGACATCGAGTACGGTTTAGTTAGAAGAGGTGTCTGATGTGATCAGAAGAGAAAGAGTTTGACTTAGAAGATATTCTTCAAATCCAAGACGTTATTCTTCGTGAGAAATTATTAAACATTAGTCGTCTTATTACTAATATCGAATCTTTGAATGACAACCCTACTCCTGATCATGTGTTCAAGTCTCCTTCTTCATTTCATATTCCTGTCAGGGATAGTGATTCGTTCTTTGAGAAGTCTGATACTACTTTCTCTTATTCAGATAATTCTTTACCTGAATTTGAGCCTTTTAGCGATGATATGGAGGAGAGGACGAGAAGTGCAAGACACTACTCATGCTATTAAACCCTACATTCCCAAGTATGATTCGTTTCTTTTTGAGATTGAGCCTGATCAGGGTGAGTTGACCAACGTTGTTATAGAAGAGGTTGATACATTTCTTGTTCCGGAAGACTCGATACCACCGGGTATTGAGAGTAATTTTGACCCAGGAGGAGGTGAGATTGTTGTTTCTCAGAATGTTGAAGATGACGATTCCTTCACATTTGTCATTCGGACTTTTCTCCCGTTTCTCACCTACCCTGTGGATTCTCCTTTACTTCTCTCCACCGGGAGTGAAGACACCATTTTTGACCCCCGAAATCTCACACTTAGAGCCGGGTCGGCATCTCTCTGGGAATGGAAACTTTCATGTGCTTTAATGTTTATCCAAACATTAATGATAAGCTCCGATTGAGATTTTCTTTTCTATTTGCTTCCCCCTAATGACAAAACAAAACTATATTCGGGCGAGTCAATCTCTTGATCGGTTAACAAAAACCAAGCATTTCTATATTCTTGTCTATTTGTCTAACAAATTAATGTTGAGAGGCTCTCCTCTTTCCTTATCTCGTGTTTTGTGTTTGTGATTTTATGTCCAGGATTACCAGGATCCTTGAAGACTCTCGTGTCATGGTTTTGTTCCTTCATAACATTCGAGGCATCATATCATCTGCTTCATTTACGGGAATACGATTATCCTCAAAATCTTGTATAGATTATCGTTATTATCTTAGCCATACTTAATTAATGGCTTTCAGATTTGCGTAAAGAAACCCTTAATACTTTTATTATGCCTTGAAATTAGTTGGGGTGGACTGTCTCACATTGAAGGCAATGTTTACGTTTTAGTATGGGGGAGGAATCTATCGATTTGATTATGCCTGCAGCCGTTGTTTTCAGGCAATCCCGTTTTTACCAAAAATTTTCAAAAATATGAAAAAATTTAAATTTTTCAAAAATAAAATAAGTGTTTTTGTCACAATTTTGTCTTTCTTGCTGGGTAGAATAAGAGTAAATTTTGATCGATGAGTGTGTGAGCTCTAGCTTTTTTTTCGTTCTCAACTTTATAGGCCGGGGACTAAGATGTTCGCGAAAATTCACGAAGAACGAAAAATGATAGAGTTAAGTATGAGTGGGATGCTAAGCAAGGATTAGTTGGAAATCTTAAGAGCTCATATGTGTAATTTGTGGCTTTTTCTCCCATAAGCTTCTAACCGGATTAATATATGGAAATTAAACTTAAATCAACAAATTTTATATAGTATATAGCAAAAAATTTAGTCTTAGTTCAAACTTATACTTGAATTTTTCAAAAAAAAAAATTAAAAAAAATAATAATAATAAAATAAAATAAATAATAAAATAAAAAATGATGATAATAATAATAATAATAAACATAAACTGTGGGCTGATAAAAGTTTACTACCTCTTGCCGGCTCACAACCGATGTGGTAGTCTTCTAAAGAAAGCCCATAGTAAGAATAAAAATCCGAGACTGATAAAAGTTTGCTGCATCTTGCCGGCTCACAACCGATGTTGCAGCCTTCTAAAAGGTTGAAGGATATAAACTGCATAAATATTAAGTTTGAAGTAATAAAAAGATTTCTTTTTGTTAAATTCAAATATGCTTTTGAACTTTGACTATTCTATTTAATAAGCTATGTGTAACGGTGAAACCTGAGAGTTTTTGAAACCTAAGGTCTGTGAGTCCCTTGATACTAGTCTTGTGAAGGTGTCAAAAAGCCGGCTCACTGAGTTATGACGGGTTGGGATCTGCCGAGACGAAAGTCGCTACATGGGATGATCTCGCCTTCAAACTCATTATTCTCGGGTGAAACGTGAAGCATAGAATTTTGCAAAACGTTGATCCATGGTTGAAATTCAAAATAGCACATTCGCCTAAGATATAATAATTGTCGGGAGTAAAAAGTTCACAAATTGCAAATATGAGTAGTGTTAGCATCTTAACTGATATTTAACTGTGATTTCGTTTTAAGCTTGGTTTGGAGCGAGTGAAAAGTCCCGAGACTATGAGTAACGATGAATTTATCCTTTTTGGGGGTATTTTCGGATCGAAATGCATCTTGTTCTATGATCCCTAACGGTTATGAAAATAACGAAAGTCAAATTAGTTAGTTGCTAAAAAAATGAGAAAAAGAGAAAAAAAATATTTGCAGTAATAAGCATATATCTTCAATAATGGTAAAAATGGGGCTTCTCTAAACTCTTGATTCTTTAATTCACCTCGATGAACACTTAGCTACTTTTTGAGATAATTAGTCTAGAGGGATCAAGATTCTTAGTTTTCTAAGTGCTTACGTATAGCATTGCGTGAGGACACGGCAATACCTTAGTATGGAGATTGGCTATTCGTATTTTATAAATACTTATTACCTTGTGAAAAAACGACCATAACTGACAAAAAACATAATAAAATTTGAAAATATATGTTTTTTTGAGTTTGTGTCATGTGCAGGTACGGATATCAAGACCAAGGACAAAATACAGATAAATCCGGAAAAAACCGAACACTGGGATTAGAAAAAGAGACACGAGAAAACAAGTCTAACGGTGCCTTCGGATTTTATTGGGCCTGCCCGTAACCCATTTTATGGGCCGGGCCAGACAACTATTGCTAAAGCCCAATAAAAGTCCAATTAATAAAATGAGTAAAGAAGATATGCAGGCGTGACGTCATGTCACGTGTGGAGAAATTAGTTCTCACTTTACCACGTGACCCAGCACTAAATTTTGTATGGCAAATCGGATAGCGACACGTGGCCAAGTAAATTGATTTATCTTACTTCTCAATTCAGATGCATGAAAGTTATAAAAGGAGAATCAAACGGATAGTAATAAATGCGTATTAAAGAAGCAATGGAAATGACACGTGTCGCAATGCCAAGGTCAGTTCTTGATTATGCGACCCCTGTTTCCTCGGCCTCTAATTACTCGTATGTGTAAGGCGAGACTTGGAAGCTAAGTTACAAGATCAGCCCCTCTCACCCTATAAATGTTCACACGCTCCCCTCATTTTGACTCCATTAGGAATTAGTTTCTTTTAGTTTGGTTTTTGCATTTTTTTAGCTTATGTTAGTCTTGTAACTGCTTATTTTTAATTTCCAGCTTATTGTACCTTTCTTATTTCACAAGTTTAATCGTAATGTGTTATTACAAGAAGTTTTAAATTGATTTAAGTTCTTTTTTGCAAAATTGGTTACTTAATCTCTTCATTTTCCTTTTTCTTTTGTTGCTAGCTTCTATTGTTTAATCCGTTTTTTGAGCTTTTTCTCTCGGCTTCTTTTATATCAACAATTTCTTAAAGCTTAAGAAATAACTCTTATAAGCTTTCAAAGTTCATTCGATTCAATTTCAAATGTTTTAAGCATTTTTCGAGTTAATAAGCATTTTTCTCACCTACCATGCGGATTCTCCTTTACTTCTCTCCACCGGGAGTGAAGACACCATTTTTGACCCGGCATCTCACATGTAGAGCTGGTGGCTTTCTCTTAGGGATGGAATCTTTCATGTGCTTTATTGTTTTATTCCAAACATTAATCAAAGCCGATTGAGATTTTCTTTTCTATTTACTTTCATGATGGACAACATAATTCGGGGGTTTCGAGTCAGCTCGTGACCGGTAACACAAACAAGCATTTCTTATATTCTTGTATTTTTTCTAAACAATATGTGAGGAGGGCTAGCCTCTTTCCTTTCTCGTGTTTTGTGTTTTGTGATTTTATGTCCAGGATACCCGGATTTGAAGACTCTCGTGCTCATGGTTTTGTTCATTCATACATTCGAGCTTCGTATCTCGACTTCATTTAGGGAATCCGTATGTCATAAATCTTATCGATTATGGTTTATCTCTAGTACATACTAATAATTGGCTTTATATTTGCGTAAGAACCCTTAATAATTGAATTATGCATTGAAATTAGTTATGGGGGTGTCAGTCTTCACATTTGTGGAACAATGTATAGTTTTTAGTATGGGGGGAGGAACTCTATCGATTTGATTTTGCCTGCAGCCGTTAGTTTTCACGCAAATCCCTGTTTTTTTTACCACAAATTATCAAAAATATGAAAAATTTCTAAAAATTTTCAAAATAAAAATAAGTGTTTTTGTCACAATTTGACTTTCTTGCTGGGTTAGAAAAGAGTAAATTTTTGACTCATCGAGCGTTGGTTGAGCTCTTAGCTTGTTTCTTACTTTTAGGCTTAGCGTTCGCGAAAATTGCGAAGAACAAAAAAATGATAGAGTTAAGTCTGAGTGGGATGCTAAGAAGGATTAGTGAAAATCTAAGAGCTCATGTGTTGTAATTTTGATGGCTTTTTCTCCCATAAGCTTCTAACCGGAATAATATAGACTGCTAATTTGAACATTAAACTTTAAATCAACAATTTTTATATAGTATATAGGCAAAATTTTTTAGTATTAGTTCATACTTATACTTGAATTTTTCAAAAACAAATAAAATAAAAAATAAAATATATAAAATAAATAATAAAATAAAAAATGATGATATTTATAATAATAATAATACATAAACTGTCGGGCTGTATAAAAATTTTACTACCTCTTGCTCGGCTCACAACGATGTGGTAGTCTTCTTAAAGAAAGCCCAATTGTAAGAATAAAAAAAAAAAAAAAAATAAAAATTCCGAGACTGATAAAGTTTGTTGAATATTGCCGGTCACAACGATGTTGCAGCCTCTAAAAGGTGAAGGATATAAATGCATAAATATTTAGTTTGAAGTAATAATAATATTATCATTTTGTTAAATTCAAATATGCTTTTGAACTTTGACTATTTCGTTTTATTAAGCTATGTGTAAACGGAAACCTGAGAGTTTCTTGAAACCTAAGGTCTGTGAGTCCCGAATACTAGTCTTTTGATGGTGTCAAAAAAGCCCTGTCACTTAGCCTTATTAGGTTGGGACAGTGCCGAGACAAAAAGTCGTACATCGGGATGATCTCGCTTCTAAACTCATTATTTTCGGTGTGAAACGTTAAAGCATTCGAATTTTGCAAAAGTTTGATCATGGTTGAAATTCAAAATAACCATTCGCCTAGATAATAATATTGTGGGAGTGGAAAAGTTCACCAAATCTGCAAATATGTGTTAGTGTTAGCATCCTTAATTGCTATTTAACTGTGATTTCGTTTTAGCTTGGTTTGGAGCGACCGTGAAAAGTCCGAGAACGATGAATTTTCCATTTTGGGAGGCATTTTCGGATCAAATGCATCTTGTTCTATGATCCCTAACGGTTTTATGAAAATAACAAAAAGTTCAAAATATCAGTTTAAAAATGAGAAAAAAGAGAAAAAAAAAATTTGTAGTAATAAGCATATAACTCAACTATTGGTAAAAATGGGGCTTATATAACTTATACTGGGTGCCTCTTCCCAAAGACCTACTGGGTGCCTCTTCCCAAAGACCTACTAGGTGCCTCTTCCCAAAGACATGCTAGGTGCTCTTCCCAAAGATATACTGGGTTAACGGTTAATTAGACAATAGATATAAGTTCAATGTAATTGTATCTATGTAAAAGTGGTATTCGCTATTTTATACATACTTTTTACCTTGAAAAAACAACCCTAAATGACCAAAACCATAATAAAAATTGCAAATATATGCTTGTTTTTGTGTTTGTGTATGTGCAGGTACGGATATCAAGAAAAGGACAAAAATAAAGATAAAACCGAAGGAAAACCGAACACGGGATCAGAAAGAGCACGAGAAAACGAGTCCAACGATGCCTTTGGATTTTATTGGGTCAGCCCGTAACCCATTTTATAGGCCGGGCCAGACTACTATTGCTAAAGCCCAATAAAAGTCCAATTATTAAAATGAGTAAAGAAGATATGCAGGCGTAACATCATGTCACGTGTGGAGAAATTAATTCTCACTTTACCACGTGACCCAACACTAAATTTGGTATGGCAAATCGGACAGCGACACGTGGCGAAGTAAATTGATTTATCTTACTTCTCAATTCAGATGCATGAAAGTTATAAAAGGAGAATCAAACGGATAGTAATATATGCGTATTAAAGAAGCAATGGAAATGACATGTGTCGCAATGCCAACGGCCGGATCTTGATCCACGCCCCCTGTTTCCTGGCATCTGATTAGTCCGAGTGATAAAAGGCGGATTGGGAAGCATAAGTTACAAGATCAGCCCCTCTCACCCTATAAATGTTCACACGCTCCCCTCATTTTGACTCCATTAGGAATTAGTTTCTTTTAGTTTAGTTTTTGCATTTTTTTAGCTTATGTTAGTCTTGTAACTGCTTATTTTTAATTTCCAGCTTATTGTACCTTTCTTATTTCACAAGTTTAACGTAATGATGTATTAAAGAAGTTTTAAAATTGATTTAAGATCTTATTTTGCTAATTTGGTACTTAATCTCTCGTTTTCCTTTTCTTTTTGTGCTAGCTTATTGTAAAATCTGTTTTTCTGAGCTTATTCTCTCGGCTTATTAATATCAAAAATTCTTAAAAGTAACAAAAAAAATATATAACTTTCAAAGTTCATTCGATTCAATTTCAAATGTTTTAAGCATTTTTCGAGTTAATAAGCATTTTTCTCACCTACCCTGCGGATTCTCCTTTACTTCTCTCCACCGGGAGTGAAGACACCATTTTTGACCCTGACATCTCCACTTAGAGCCGGTGGTATCTCATCGGGATGGAACTTTCATGTGCTTTAATGTTTATCCAAAACTTTTAATGAAATCCGATTGAGATTTTCTTTTCTATTTGCTTCCTCATGACAAACCTAATTCTATTGGGGTCGAGTCAAAGCCGTGTCGGTTAACAAAAACAAGCATTTCTATATTCTTGTCTATTTTCTAACAATTAATGTGAGGAGGCTCGCCTCTTTCCTTTCTCGTGTTTTGTGTTTTGTGATTTTATGTCCAGGATACCCGGATATTGAAGACCCTCGTGCTTATGGTTTTGTCCATTTATACATTCGAGCTTCATATCCTCAGCTTCATTTAGGGAATTCGATATCCTAAAATCTTATCGATTATCGTTTATCTTTAGCATACTTAATAAATGGCTTTAGATTTGCGTAAAGAACCCTTAATACTTTAATTATGCCTTGAAATTACTATAGGGGTGACAGTCTCACATTGAGGACAATGTATAATTTTAGTATGGGGGAGGAATTCTATTCGTTTGATTATGCTGCAACGTTGTTTTAACGCAAATACCGTTTTTACACAAAATTTTCAAATATATAAAAATTTCAAAAATTAAAATAAGTGTTTTTGTCCACATTTTAAGTTTTCTTGCGGGGTAGAATAAGAGTAAATTTCATTGACTCGATCGAGCGTGTTGAGCTCAGTTTGTTTCTTTACTTTTAGGCTAAGCGGTTCATCAAAAATCTGCGAAGAACGAAAAAATGATAGAGGTTACTGTTGAGTGGGATGCTAAAGCAAGGATTAGTTGGAAATGTTAAGAGTCAGTGTGTAATTTGTGGCTTTTTCTCCCATTAGCTTATAAACCCGGATTAATATACGTGCTTATTTTTGGAATTAAACTAGTAATCAACAATTTTATATAGTATATAGTAAAAAATTGTAGTATTAGTTCAACTTTTTTACTTGAATTAAAAAAAAAGTTTCTCTATATAAAGTTAAAAAAAATTTAAAATTAATAATATAAAATAAATAAAATAAATAAAAAATTGGTATGATATTAATAATATAAGTAAAACATAAAATGTGGGAGTGTAAAGTTTACATACTCTTTGCCGGCTCACAACCGATGTGGTAGTCTTCTAAAGAAAGCCCATAGTAAGAATAAAAATTCGATGACTGATAAAAGTTTGCTGCATCTTGCCGGCTCACAACCGATGTTGCAGCCTTCTAAAAGGTTGAAGGTTATAACTGCATAAATATTAAGTTTGAAGTAATAAATAGATTTCTTTTTGTTAAATTCAAATATGCTTTTGAACTTTGACTATTCTATTTAATAAGCATGTGTAAACGGGAAAAACCCTGAGGTGGTTTTTTGAAAACCTATGGTCTGTGAGCCCGTCTAGTCTCTGTGAGGTGCAAAGCCGGTCACTTATCCAATGAGGTTGGGATGTGCCGTGCTGAAAGTCGCTAATGGGATGATCTCGCATTCAACTAATTATTCTGGCGTGAAACGTGAGGCATCGAATTTTGTAAAACGTTGATCCATGGTTGAAATTCAAAATAGCACATTCGCTAAGATTTAATAATTGTCGGTGAGTAAAAAAGTTCACAAATTGCAACTATGAGTAGTGTTAGCATTTAAATTGATATCTAACTGTGATTTCGTTTTAAGCTTGGTTTGGAGCGAGTGAAAAGTCGAGAACGATGAATTTATCCTTTTTGGGGGCATTTTCGGATCAAAATGCATCTTGTTCTATGATCCCTAACGGTTATGAAAATAACAAAAGTCAAAATTAGTTAAAAAAATGAGAAAAAGAGAAAAACAAAAAATATTTGCAGTAATAAGTATATATCTTCAATAATGGTAAAAATGGGGCTTCTATAAACTCTTGATTCTTTAATTCACCTCGATGAACACTTAGTTACTTTTCGAGGTAATTTGTCGAGAATGATCAAGATTCTTAGTTTTCTAAATGCTTACTTATAGCATTACGTGAGGACACGGTTATACCTTAGTATGGGGGAATTTGGTTTTCGCTATTTTATACATACTTTTTACCATAAAAAATGAGCCTAAATGACCAAAAACATAATTAAAATGACAAATATATGCTTGTTTTTGTGTTTATGTATGTGCAGGTACGGATCTCAAGAAAAGGAAAAAAAATAAAGACAAAAGCGGACAGAACCAAGCACGGGATCAGAAAGAGCACGAGAAAACGAGTTCAATGTTGCATTCAGATTTTATTGGACCAGCCCGTAACCCAGTTAAATGGGCCGGGCCAAACCACTATTGCTAAAGCCCAATAAAAGTCCAATTAATAAAATGAGTAAAGAAGATATGCAGGCGTGACGTCATGTCACGTGTGGAGAAAGTAATTCTCACTTTACCACGTGACCTAACACTAAATTTGGTATGGTAAATCGGACAGCGACACGTGGCGAAGTAAATTGATTTATCTTACTTCTCAATTCAGATGCATGAAAGTTATAAAAGGAGAATCAAACGGATAGTAATAAAATGCGTATTAAAGAGCAATGGAAATGGACCACATGTCGCAATGCATCATGGCCAGATCTTGAGCCGTCGCCTCCGGTTCCTAGCCTATGATTAGTCCGAGTGATAAAAGGCGGATTGGGAAGCATAAGTTACAAGATCAGCCCCTCTCACCCTATAAATGTCCACACACTCCCCTCATTTTGACTCCATTAGGAATTAGTTTCTTTTAGTTTAGTTTTTGCATTTTTTTTAGCTTATGTTAGTCTTGTAACTGCTTATTTTTAATTTCCAGCTTATTGTACCTTTCTTATTTCACAAGTTTAACGTAATGATGTATTAAATAAGTTTTAAAATTGATTTAAGATCTTATTTTGCTAATTTGGTACTTAAGAAATAACTCTTATAAGCTTTCAAAGTTCATTCGATTCAATTTCAAATGTTTTAAGCATTTTTCGAGTTAATAAGCTCTAATAAGCTTAGATCCGGCTTATTAACATGCTTGTTTCGTTTTTGTTTGATTAGAAGTTCTTAATTTTGGATTTTATACGTTTCTGAATAGCTTGTTTGATTTAGAATAAGTTTAAAATGCTAGATCCAATTTTGGTGTGCTTATATGCTTATTCGACTTATCATTTGAAAAACTTAAGTGCTTATTGATTCGTTTACATGTTCTTGTTGTTGATCTCGCTTGCATATTCGATTAGTTTAGTACTTATTTCGTTATGCTTATGCTATTTGCTTATTCTTGTTTGATTATTTGGTATTCATCTCGTTAGCAAATTAATTTGAGCTTATTCGATTAAAGTGGATTTGTAATGTTAGTTTGCTCGTAGCCTTAGTTGTTTGAAATAATAGCTTATTCTGAGTGTTGGCTTATTCGAAATTGCTTATTGTTTATGGCTAAATTTGCTTATTTTGTAATAAATCTTGTTTACAAAAAAAACCACTCATTGGGATTATAGAACTTTTAGCTGCGTTTGGATTATAGAAATAGTATGGGTCTGCGTTAATTTTGTAACACTAGGTCACGTTTGTTTAGTAAAATTGAATTTTAGCCAGTTTGAGTTTGGTTTCTTAATTGGGCCTCACTTTGATTTTGGACTTGTTTGTAATCTTTTCTTTCAAATGCAAATTGAATATACTTAGCTTGCAGTTTGGATTTTCAAGTATACTTTATTTCTGTTAACAGTTTTTATTTTGTTTGATTTGTCTTCTGGTACCGGTCAACTCATGAGGCAAGGAGCTTAAGGTATTATTTAGCTAGCCTGAATTTGATTATTTGTTTTAGCTAAATAAGTCAGGTGGTATTCGTTTAATTGCGGGTCTTCAATTCGGGTTCCATTTTCTAATCCCTTTTTAATACTTAGCATAATTTTATTATTTCGTATTATGTTTGCCTATTTGATTTATGCCATGCTTAGTGTAGATTTATTTTATGTTTGATAAATTGAATTTCATTATGAGTAATGAGTAGTTTACTTGTGTTTGCTATGTGATTAGTGATTTGGAATTTAAGTGCGGGTTAAAAAAGGTTTAAAAAATTATTAGTCATTAGAATTTTTCAATTTAAATACCGTCATTTATTTTTAGTGCAATTTAAATACTTGTCATTTATTTTAAAAAGCATTTACTTTACTTGTCATTTATTTTCTTAAAACGTGTTTTCAAAGGATTTTAATTCGTTAACCTAAGCCCGCACTTAATGAACATTTCATGTCACTTAGTAAGCATTTTTCATTTTATATAATTTTTAGTTTTTAGTAATCGTTTAATGCTTTACATGTTTAATTGTTTTTATGTTTTGCTCATTTATATGCTTTTATTTACTCTATTATTATGTCAAGTAGGATTTAGGAACCAAAATCAAAATTGTTTTAAACCATTCAAAACGCGCGATCACGGACTTAACCGATTTTCAATTCACACTTCGTCGAGGGAAAATGACCCGGGAGGTTTTTGAGACGACTTTGGATTAGAAGTTCGTTTTAAATCCGACAGAATACATCTAGACTATTATTGATTATCTTTCCTTATTTTTACGTACTCTGATTATACATAATATATATATATATATATATATATATATATATATATATATATATATATATATATATATATATATATATATAAATATATATATATATATATATATCTATATAAATATATATAATTATTAAAAATGGTCCGGCTCAATTTTTGGCGCCGCAGCCGGAGAAGTGTGTACGATTAACGTGTTCGTTTGAAGATTAGTGTTTTGATGACCCTTCCTCTTGTAAGTTGAATTTTCCATTGTAATATTTTCTTTGTTTAAAAATATAAAAAAAAACACAAAAATATTTTTCATTTTCTTTTATTAATATTAGTATAAGATAAATAAAAAACAAGAAAAACCAAAAATTATATATATATATATATATAAACATTGTCAATAAAAAGAAATAAAAAAATCACAAGTTGGTAAAAGAACACCAACAAATAATACCTTCAATTGAGGTATTGTCCATAATAAGTTCCCAACTCGAAAAAAAGATTCAAAAGCTTGCCTTTTGTGTCACTTGCGATATACGGCTCACCTTTGAAGTTAACCACTTTTAAAGAGCTACCGTGAAGCTTGTTGATTAATTGGTTTAAGTTGTCTTATCTCAATTTGTCCTTTAATAAAATATGTTGCTTAAAAAACTCGAAAAACCAAAAATAATTTTCTTTTTCTTCTTATCCATTTAATTCTTTTCTTAACCCTCTTAATTGTTTAATTCTTATGGCGTCATTCAACTATCGTTTAAATCCTCTTTATGCGATTAATGAATGCTCGTCTTGTGGAGCTTTGTACACTAGAAACTGTAGTTGTTCAAAAGGGAGTCTTGAAGACAAGATTCTTGTTCCCGTACCCGACTCGTCTCAACAACCCCTTATTCTTGAAAAAATTTGTCTTAATTGTGGAGACCCGGTTCATGGTCTATATTGTCGAAAATGTGCTATAATACGACAGACATTGGGGGAAGTTTTTCAAGACCTTCTAAACACTTCCGAGTCATCCAATGACAACACTAACATTGTTAGTGCACCTCAAGAGCCATTCGTCTTCAATCAAGACCCCGGTAAAAATTCTTCGCAAAGTCTTCCACACATTGATCATTGTTGTTACGGGTGTGGTGATTCGTTAGACGATATCTTCTGTCAACGATGTACTTGTGAATCTTGTGGGAAAGGTGCTCATTATGGTTATAATTGTCCACTGCAAGTTCCAATTATCTCTAAACCGGAACCATGCAACAATCAAACTGTTAATGAGTTCCCACAGACTTTGCCAAGTCTTCACCTGACATCCTGTTTCGGAGATGAGAATTCATTCACTTATGATTCCAAGCCTAATTTTGTTGATGATTCTCCTAAAGTTTTCAACCCACCTCCACAACCTCCTATGTATTCTTGTGAATTTTGCGGGAACAATGCTCGTTATGGTTACTATTGTACACCTCAGGTTCCGTTTATCTATTCGGGACCGTGTTACAATCAAGACTTTAATTTCCCGGAAGATTTTCATGATTTTCAACAACAATATATTTGTTGTGAAAATTGCGGGGGTCCTCATGAGACTTTTCAATGTCAACCAATGACTGAAGACTATTATCATGAGCAAAATTCTTGCTATGATTCTAATTCTTTCGGCTTTGACCAATTTTAACCCCCGCAATATACCGTCAATCATCCAATCTTCAATGCTCAAAATGAGTTTCTCAATTCTCAAAATAAGCTTATGGAGCAAATGACATCCATATGTGATATGGTTGGTCAAATTATGCAAAAGAAGGAAGAAGAAAGGCGAATTACGGAAGATCAAGCGGCTAAAGATCGATATTGGAAGATTCCCATTTGCTATGATGATGACGAGGACTATACCATTGCTATCACATCCGTTTTATCAACCAAAGAGCCCGATAACTCTCTAAGTATGGGGGACGAGCATCTTGACACTATTACTAGTGTTGAGAACCATGTCCCAATCCCAAGTGAGTTCGAGGGTAATTCCGACGATACGTGTGATGTGCCCATTTGTGACGATTCTTCTACTTTTGATGCTTTGAACTATCATTCTAAGATTTTATCCGATTCCAACGATGATGATACTTCAAGTGATGACGATGATTTTGAGGCCATCGAGTACGTTAGCTTAGAAGAGGTGAATGATGTTGATCAAGAAGAGAAAGAGTTTGACTTGGAGGATATTCTTCAAATCCAAGACGTTATTCTTCGTGAGAAATTATTAAACGTAAAAGAGGGAGAGAAGATGGGTGTATATGTGTGTGTGTGTTATATATAAAATGAGTAATATAAAATTTAATTTCTATATATATATTAAAGTTATAAGAAAAGTGACAAGTCCAATATAGATGAGGGTTAATTTTATAAATATTTTCACAGGGACCAAAAGTGTAACTTTTGTAATATAATGGTTCGGGCCTCGTTTGGACTAGTAAATGAATGATCCATAACACGAAACTTGCGCCATTGCGTTCCAAATAATTTTTCCCATAAGAACGAGTATTCACTCGACTTATTTTCATAAACGTTTTATAAAATTTATTTAAAACGTTTATTATTTATTTGTATATTACTGATAAACTTTGTCCGTAAAATTATCCTTTACTTCAATATTTGCGTTTTTAACAAACGTTACTGAATAAAATGATAACTAATTTATTAAATATTTTTATTTAATAAAAGTGTTAATTAAATATAATTTAATTATTTTCATGTCGGTACGCGTTGTTCTTGTTTCTAAAATCTTACGAGGGTATTTCGGTCATTTTATGCTTATTTTCGGGTCTCGGGCAAAACTAAAAAGTTGTCCGGAATGTCGTTTTACATCAAATTGCTTTAGAGTCCGAGTCGTGAAAACGTGATTTAGTGGGTCGTTTTTGATAAGTCAACTTAGGAATAACATATATCTTTTTTCGTTTTCAAGTCAAATGAGTTAAAAATAACTTTGCACATGAGATATGAAATAATAAATATGATTTATTATTTAAAATATGTTCCGAAAACTTTACCGGTTACGCGGTAATCGTTTTATGTGACCATAAAAGATCGAAAGTCAAAAAGTCAAGTCAGACCCAAAAAGTCAAATGGTAAAATGGTCATTTAAAATTCTAAAATTTGCCAGTTGTTACAGTACCTACCCCTTAAAGAAATCTTGTCCCGAGATTTAATTTTTGTTAACTAATTGTGTGACCAAGAAAAGATTTAAGATTTAATAAACCAGTTCTAAACAAAACGCTGATAACTTTATTCAGCAAAATTGGATGTTTCGACACTTCTCCATATACCAAAATTTTTGGCTAGGTTTGACTAGGATATTTAATCCATCAAAATAGGTATCTTAAAAATATCATTACAGATCTTATGACTGATATAACCGCGTCATGAAGAAAGTCTCTTAATAGTGAAAGCGTCGAAGGGAAAAGTGTAGTCGCGTGAGTATGCCGGTGTAAAATTTTAACTGTTTACGGCAGTGTCTAGTTTCTGCTGTCGGTATTGTTCGATGATTAATATCGGACGAGGCTAATAGATGTAAGTATCCAACTTACTTGGCAGTACCAAGATGTATCGCGACCTAAGTCTTCGTACTAGTGGCCCGAAATGAATAGTTCGACTATCTCTTTCGTCGATAGGTGTTTTTCTGGTTTAAGGGGGGGTGCATTACCTACTGGATAAAGTTGTACAAGCTGGGACCGCTCCAGGACCCAACAACAGCAACCATAACGACAATAACTATAACAAATCGCGGGAGAGCTTATGCGATAGACGGCGGAATATAGTACTTAGTCGTTAGTTCGAGGGTGAATCAACTCCATTAGCTCAAGTGTGCAACAAGTCTGTTAGTTCCACGAACAGCTCGTGATCGCGAGGATTCTCAACAGCAAAAGCAATAACTTAAGAATGAGATAGGGTAGTTCCAAGTGAGGCCTTAAGATTTTGCTGAGTTGTAAGGCACTATTGTGTCTCTAGACCTTTTTAATGGATTCCGGTGATTATCGGGTTCGAGTTCATACTCGTGTCATATTGGATACCATTAAGCCCACTCATTTATAATTCATTACTTACATAAAGGAGCGTCCTAATTTATGTAAGTAAGAAATGATAAACTTATGGTTCGGGGATTTACAATTTCTTTATTTAACTAAAGAGGCGTCCCAATCCTTTCAAATAAAGAGATTATAAATCATCCTACTTAATAATTTCCGATGCAATACGCGTACTCACATAACCTTCAAGGTGATGGATAACATGACGATGCATGTGCTTCTAATGAGTATGGGGCGAGTGTTTAAAACTCGTCTTCGGAGGCGGGGAGTAAAACTACCAAGGAATATCGACCTAGAGTTCAAGATAGTTAATGAGTACTCGGTTAGAGTAAACAAGGTAAAGGTCTCTATGAACGAGTCAACATAGCGATTATCATATCAATCCTCCTATTACAAGTCCCGCCCATACAAGACTTGTAATACTTAGATTCATACATAATTCCATGTAAACAAAATTATGACGGCCTCCGTGTAATACGATATTGTATAAAGTTATGAAGAAAAATAATATTCTTAGAGACCATTGTTTAACTTACAATGTCTGAGAACGAAATGAGACCATTGTGCAACTCACAATGTCTAAGAAGTAAAATGAGACCATTGTGTAACTTACAATGTCTGAGGTATAAATGAGACCATTGTGCAACTCACAATGTCTTAAGAAATGTTCAAGTATTTATATAATTAACTCTTATATAAATAAACGTACGATATATGCAAAAGGGATGCAAGCATATATATATTATATATATGTATGTCATGTAAGCACTTAAGGTAACAAGTAACCTAAGCAAGTAAGCAAGTAGTGTGTATGCACTTTGAAAATGTTTGCTGTGATGCAATGCTTGTGAAAACGGTTATAGTCTAGGGTAAAATATGCAACCTATTTCTCTATAACCATTGCTCTGATACCAATCTGTAACACCAAAAAAAAACGTGTCGCAGTGGAAGTATGTCCGGGGGGTTACTTCATAATACACAGCGCTAGATACAAGAGAACGACCTCTAAATGTGTCATTTGAAAAGTAATCTCGTTGATTTCCTTGAAATTGATATAATGTTTGTCCCATAATTGCATCACAATGAAAAGCTTGAAATTAACACAACGAGATTTGATCACTTGTATGTATGTAGAAATCCATGAATGAAATCTTGTCAGTTTAGACTTCAATGCACATCAAATAATCCAAGCATCTAATTCACCTGAGAAAAAACATGCTTAAAAGTGTCAACATTAAGTTGGTGAGTTCATAGATATAAATGTTGAACCAAAGTTCCGTAAAGTATGTATGACCGTTTAAATCATTAAATGTTCTTCCAAAATGTATGTATAATTTTTAGAAAATCAAGAATTGTAAAGCATGCATGACCATTTAAATTCCTAAATAGTCACCAAAACGTATGTATAGTTGAACCACTTTTGTTCAAAGTATGTATTGCCACTTTATTCAAGACAACGCGCAAGTATTCATGTATATGTATGGTTGGCCCATGTATGTATTGAACGGTATTCAAGGCACGGTAAGTATCCATGGGAGTATTCATACAATGATACAATTACTCTAAGTTCATGAAACTGCGACCTTTGACTTTTAGGTCATGCACTTTATTCAAGGCCAACAGTAAGAGTGTACCATCGTAGGTATTTCCTCCAAGACCACATTGGGCAATAATGAAAATAAGGTGTACCCTTCATAGGTGTCCCTCCGATGAACACGTCGGGCATTAATGGAATATAATATGTACCTATGCATAGGTGTCCCCTCCGCGAACACCGGGCATTTGGAAATTTCATGTGTATGTATATTGTTGGCCTTGAGACCACCAATCGTGTTCCGACATGTTATAACGTTCATTTGCCCAGTGATAGCTAATCACCCGAACCCAACCAATCGTAATCCGACATGCTATAACGTTCGTTTGCCCAGTGATAGCTAATCACCCGAACGGGGATTCACACCCGAATAGATCTATTTCATAACATTCGCGCTCACCCTCCAAGTGATTTACAGTTCATGAAGCTGTGACATATACTTATATATACCCATCACAGGTGTCCCCTCCAAGAACACCCGGGCAGTAACTTGTTGTTATCAGTTCAATCCGCTTAAGCTAATCCGTAATCATTTCAAAAGTAAAGTATGTATTTGTGACCAAAAATGAAGTCAAATAATGTATCCCATGGCGAACTATGTAAATGAGTATGCAACCAATTTGTAATCAACCATGTAAACGCATTTGCAAACAAGCATGTTCTCACCCCAAAAATATATGTAAAACAAGTAAAACATGGGGCTATAAACTCACCTCGATGTTGTAGAACGATTGGCAGAAATGCACATATTAAGCACAACACAAACGGAAAACCAGAACGACTCGATCAAGATGTTGCGGTTTATCTTAACGGCTATGACCCACTAGCCTAGAGCAATGTATTTGGGTTTTCCGATATATGGTTACATCAACGCGACACATTGATAACGGATTTAGACCTCAAGTTGTAATGGTTTGGTGATTGGCTAAATAAAGTAAATCGAAAAGTAAACACTACCGTGAATTATATAACAAAAGAAACCAATTAAATAAATAATTGCGGTATATAATACTTTGCAAGTATTATATACGAAATGTGAGAAAATAATTGAAACAAAACGTTTCGACACGCGTTCGGGAAATCACCAATTTACTTAATAACAGTTCTCGTATAAAAGTGAACGCACGTTTTAAAGTTACGAATCATGTAAACGATGTTTGTAAAGCTTTTACAAAGTTATAATTTCACCTTATAGTCGGGAATTTATAAAATAATATTTTATAAATTAGTATTTCGTCTCCTTTCTTAGCTAAAGTAGTTGTCTCGTTCGTAAAAGTATAGTTTTCGTTTAATTACCGGGTTACCGTCATCGTATAATTACGAATTAATAAGCTTAAAGACTATATATCTTCATCTTTTTATCGGGTTTCCAAAGTAATAGAAATGATAGGGAAATTTAAAGTGTAGAAATTTATATAAATTTCGGCATGAAGTGTTTATTTATAGAACGATCCCAAGTAAAAAGACTTTGTTGCAAATCAACCTTCCCAATTCAATATAATAGAAAACAACTTAATAATTCAAGTGTATTTATTTGGTTATCGTCATTTTTTTTTCATGTTATAAGTCCGTACGTATCGTCGTATTTTAAATTCGTCACGGGTCTAATATAATACATATCCGATAAATATTAATAATATAAACAAAATTAAACCAACCACACCCTTACGGGCCGCTGTCCCAAACGCACCCTATGTTGCTTGTGATAACCCAAACACACCCTTACGGTTAATCTGCTCACCCAAACACCCCTTTATGGTTTTCCTGCTCACGGAACACAGGTTTTGAATTATATGCTATCCAGATTATTGCCTACATTTTGTGATGTCTGCATCTGTTGCATTATCACGGGGAAAGTCTTGCGGTCCTGGATTATACATTTATATAAACCTATGAATTCACCAACTTTATGTTGACCTCTTTAAGCATGTTTTTCTCAGGTTTTGGTATGAAGATAGTTTGGATGGGACGGAACGCGGATATCAAGAATGAAGGCTCGGTGAACATATGTTTATAAATTAATGAAACATTTTTGAAATAAAGTCGTGATATGACTTGTATAGTTTGGGACCTATCTTGTGACTCTGATTCTCTTTTAAACTAATGAGATGAAATTTGTTAATAAACGTATTTTTGGCATTTTACTAGGACTCGTGTGCATGTATTATGAAGTAGCACCCCAAATGTATTATTCCGCTGCGTATCGTGTTTTGGGGGTGTTACAGATTGGTATCAGAGCTCGAGTTGTAGCGAACTAAGTCGTTTTTCAAACTTGGACTACAACTGATTTTGGAAATTTTGTCACGAGTCGTTCACCGATGTCCGATATCCGCGCGTGCGTTGGTCCTGATCCTTAGATACTTTATGTGGTATACTTGATTGTATATTATTTGTGTAACAAGTGGGTGACACCTTGTATAGGTGGTAATTATATATGTGTGTATATATACAGTGCATCCGTTCTATGGTATACGGATTTATACATGTTTTTTACTTTTGAAATGATTACGGATTAGCTTAAGCGAATTTAACTGATGGCAATAAAATTATTGCCCGGGTGTTCTTGGAGGGGACACCGGTAACGGGAGTGGATGTTCTTTAATGACCGGATGATCCTTGGAGGGGACATCTGCGATGGGTACATAGTGCATCAGTTTCATGAACTTAGAGTAATGGTAATCATGGTTTTATACACTCATGTATATGTACGTTGCCTTGAATAAAGTGGCAATACATATTTTGATCGATTGCGGTCCGGATTTATACATATATATAATATGTATGCTGGCATTTCTATTTACGTATATTGTACGTTTGTTTATATAAGGGTTAGTTATATAAATACCAGAATACTTCATAGACATTGTGAGTTGCACAATGGTCACTCATCGTTCTCAGACATTGTAAGTTATGCAATGGTCTCTGAAATTATTTTCCTCATAATCTTATACAATATCGTATTACGCAAAGACCGTTATAATTTTGTTTACATGGAATTATGTATGAATCTAAGTATTACAAGTCTTGTATGGGCGGGACTTGTAATAGGAGGATTGATATGATAATTGCTATGTTGACTAGTTCATAAGGACCTTTATCGTATTTACTGGAACTGAGTACTCATCAATTATTTTGAGCACTATGTTGATCTTCCCTGATTGTTTTACTCCCCGTCTCTGAAGACGAGTTCTAAGCACTCGTCCTATACTCATTAGAGCACATGCATCGTCATGTCATTTACCACCTTGAGGGTTTTGTGTGTACGCGTATTGCATTGGGAATTATTAAGTAGGATGATTTATAATTTCTTTATTTGAAAGGATTGGGACGCCTCTTCATTTAAATAAATAAATTGTAAATCACTGAACCATAAGTTTATCATTTCTTACTTACATAAATTTGGACGCTTCTTTATGTAAATAAGGAATTATAAATGAGTGGGCTTAATGGTATCCGATATGACACGAATGACAACGATGATGATGATGTGAGAGGATGGCAGGTACGAGGAGGAGGAGGAGCACCTAGCTCCGGCGACCTTTGCTATACCTATAGGTGATCCTCTCCACACCATATCATCTTGTTTTCTGAGACCAAATCCCGTACAGTACGGATGTCTATTTAACACCATACTCCACTATCACCATCTGCCGAGAACAAGAGGAAGCATGATGGCACATCTAATAACAATTAGAACCAACAACAGCCGAACAAGAGGCAAAATACTAGCATGGCTTACACGCGGGCAAGGGTGAAGAAAACATTACGCAAGATCTAAGCCATTGTATTTTAAATACAACTATCACCATAATGGTTCATGTGCTCCCAAATGCCACAAGTGCAACAGAGTTGGCCATCTGACCCGTGACTGTAGGAGTTCTACAAATGCCAATACTACTATCAACCAAAGAGGCACTAGGGCAAGTTAGAAGGCTACTTGCTATGAATGTGAGAATCAAGGGCACTACAGGAGTGATTGCCCGGAGCTAAAGAACCAAAACCATGAGAATGGAGGTACTGGAGCACGTGGAGTGGTGCATGCTTTAGGAGGAGGAGAAACCAATCAAGACCATAACGACATGGAGGAAGATATCAATGCCTAGACTCTATTCCTTTAAGAATTCTCGTTGTATTTTCTTTTAAAGATTCCGCTGTGATTTTACAAACGACTTCAAGTTATCTATCAAAGCAACGTGTTGTGAAAATTTCGTCAACTTTACTTTAACCTTCTATTTTGTAAGTCAAATTATAACATTATTTTGACGAAAATGAGCATTGCATCGTTGGCCCTCAAATATACATAGTCTGATCACCTATGTATATTTGGTGTATAGACTGATCATCTATGCATTCAGGAAGGACCATGCCATGCTGGGAGTAGTCACCTTAAAACTTCTTGTCAAGAAACAATTTTTCTATTTAGTTTTGTGGGCGTTTTCATAAAACGTATGTATCTCGAGGAACCAACTAACAATCATAATAGCTAAGCAAACCGTTACACCATCTTACTATAAGGTCGACGTCATCTTATACCAAATCCTAAGCCAAGAAGCCGAGACACATCACTAGTCGCCCTAGGAAAATCCGCTATCAAATTTGCTCGCCAAAAGAGTTACGCCGATGTGAGGCGTAAGCCTGTAAAATTTCAAGTTGACAACCTAGTTATGCTTAAGGTATCGCCTTAGAAAGGAGAAGTACGCTTTGGCAAACGGGGGAAGTTAAACTCTAGATAGGTTGGACTTTTCAAGGGGTTGGAACGAGTTGAATCCATTGCTTACAAGCTTAAGCTTCCGCAAGAGCTGAGCAGGGTTCACAATACGTTTCATATATCCAACTTGAAGAAGTGTTGTTCCGACGATCCATTAGCCATTCCGTTGGAAGGACTCCATATTGATGACAAGTTTCATCTTGTCGAGGAACCAGTAGTAATCATGGATCGTGACATTAAACGATTGAAATCAAAGCCGTATCCCAATTGTTAAGGTTCGATGGAACTCTAGGCGAGGCCCTGAGTTTACATGAGAACGCAAGGATCAATTTCCAAAGAAATATCCACATCTCTTCACAAAGACCGCACCGGTGTCAAGTGCCGCATCTTAAGCCTTGAGGACAAGGCTCATTTAACGGGGGAAGACTATAACACCCCGTGTTTTAGGTCATTGTACGACGATTGCGTGCCCGATGTCGTAAATATTATTTTACGAGTTTCCGTGAACGAGCGTCGACATTTAAAATTTTATTTGTCGCTAATAAATATTTTCGTATTTTATTATGAAAAATTTGGAGAAGATTTGATTACTTTTATTTTTGACGTTTCGCGAGTCGACATTTGACCGCGCGTTCGTTAATCGTTTCGAGCTTCGTAAAATTTACGACGTGTCTCGTTATTATTTTTATGATCATAAAATATTATTTTATGAACCATGTCATCTTTGTTTCCTGACCTTGGTTATAGCTCGCGTTTAAGGCTCGCGTTTAATTAAAAGTGGGTACAAGATATTATGAGATATTTACGCAAGATATTATGAGATATTTATACAAGATATTTATAAGATATTTATTAGATATTTATAAGATATTTAGGAGATATTTATAATATATATACAAGTACTCAAGCTAGTAGCAAAAGTCATTTTTCTCCTTCTCTTTGTTCTTATGGTTCTGCCGAGTATCACACACACACACACATTCCATGTTTGATTTTTGATCTTTCAAATACACTCAAACATCACCCCAATAATGATATAAATCAAGAAGTAACCAAGTTTGAGTTGTTTTTCTCCTCATTCTTTCCCATTGTGGTTAGGCCAGAAATACCAAGGCAAACACCCTTGGTGTTTGCATTTTTCTAATACCCAAATATTGTTTAGATGATGAAGTTTTGATCATCCATGTATTAAAAAGTGAGATGTAACAAGGTTTTATTTGAAGTGGGTTTTATTGAAGCAAAAGAGGGTTTTGGTTTGGTTGAGGGTTCGAATCAAGCAAGAGGCCACAAGGAGGTGGTTTGTTTGAGTGGTTATTGATTTCGGTTTGATTTGGGTTTGGTCTTTGTTCGGTTCGGTTGAGGGTGAACCGCGGCTAGGACCCAAGAAGGACGAGACGAGTGCCTTGTGTTTCCCGACTTGGCTCCATATAGCTTAGTGAGCTTTCATTTTATGTTTATTTATATTATTTCATTCATTCGAATTGATTTATGTAAATATGTATATATGTGATGAAATCGGTTGAAACTTGCGGCGTCTAGTGCATGGTGATATAAAATGATTTAGCGGGCTAAGTATAAATTGTATGTCATGTTAGATGTAGTTTTGATGAGCTCTAGTTGATCGAAAACGGTTTTTGGAGTGGTTTGAATAAGTTCACTGTGAGCAGATAGTTGGCACGCCAACCGAGGATCGAGTTTCATTAAAATTCTGATATTAGGCTTGGAGTATTTGTAGAGCTTGCTTAGTACGTTCTGTTTCCATATAGGTTCTTCTGTATCTCATAAATACGAATAAGTTATGGCGGAAAACGAGATTATTCGAATCACATAATTTCAGCACTAGCATAAAATGGGCGCTTGCTGTCCGGATTTTAAAAGCTCGATTCGGGCACTTTTCGACTCCGTTTCGGCCTTCGCCGAAACATAGAAAGTTGTCGGATGGCCCATTGTTTTTGCCCGCGAGTCGGTTGAGTCTAAAGATATGTTTACGGAGTCGTAAGACGGGGGCTCAATAATCTGGATTTTGGTAATTATTACACTGAATACAGATCTGATGCGAGTGCTTTTTCGCCCATTTCAGTCGAGTTTCGGGTCTCGGACAGAAATGGTAAGTTGTCAAAATATAGTTTCGCATAATTCTCTAGGAACCCGAGTCATGAAAATGTGATTTAGGTTGGTTCATTATAGTCGAGTCAGACTTAGAAAATAACAACACTACCAGTGTAATCAAGCTACTAACCAGTAGTACAGCACTACCAGTAGTTAACAAACACTTCCAGTAGTTAAAACATTACAAGGAATAACTTTTAATTTCATTATTAAGATTTTATAAAAGGTTTTAAAATTATAATATGTTTTTCACTCAAATCATTTAGATGGTGATGAGTACTATTGAATATTACGTGGTTATCAAAGTGCTATGAAAACTAGGGAGTTTCATAATGAGCCTCTTGGTATGGGCGTATCGACGAGTTGTTGGATTTTACGATTTAATCAGTGTCTAAATCCTAGTTTCGTTCATGTCATGACCTCTTTAATTATGATAGCCCGAACGATAGTACGATGTAACAACTATAAGATTATATTCAATGCTATTAATTAAAGTACTTGGTACTTATACGACCTTAATTTAAATAGGTTGCATCTGACGATTTGCGTGACGCATTATCTGTGATATTTGGATTATCAGAACTCAAGGTGAGTTCATAGCCCCATATTTTTTTCTAGTTTATGATTTTACTTATTATTTAGGGGTGAATACATGCTTTGTTTTATAAATTGGACGCAAGTGTTTTAAATATATGATTTGGGTTTGCCTAAGTCAGCGACACCTCTGAGCCATTATCATGAACTGTCAATTCATTGATGTAGGTGTTAATTGCATTATTGTGAGGCGAATGTTATTATTGATCTATTGGGATTAAATCCCCGTTTGGGTGATTAGCTATCACCGGGAACGAACGTTGACCATGTCGGACTTGGATGTTGCGGGTTACAACATCTGCATGAATTATAGGACAGACTAAATATATCTATTCAGGTCTCTCAACTTTAGAAACCACCAATGAAACCATGGTGTAACATTGCACAGGAAAACATAGTTATAACGGTACTAATGAAATGGCTAGGATAGCACGCCTTTCTCCCTGATATCTTATATTACTTTTAATTTTTGCAATTTACTTTCTTGTTATTTTCATAATTCAACTTCAATCCATTTTCAAACGTAACAATTCAAATTAAAACTAATTGACACTTAGCTCTTGGGACGACCTTGGATTTATCATCTCTACACTACTCACGATCGGGTTCTCTGTCTGTTAGTGCGTTTGTCAGGTGAATCGAGTTTTATAAATTTAAAACTTGAATAAAATACATTTTAAAATAAAATACACATCAACAACCTTTTACAATCGTTATCATTACCATTTTATAAAAAACTATTTCAGAATGACGTAACCACATTTAGAAAAGTCGCTTAAACATGAGCACAAAACATACAAAACCAAGCCGATAGCATAAGCAATGCCAAATCATAAATCTTAATCTTAGGCAGTAACAACATCAATCTTAATAATTTAAAAAAGAAACCACGCGGGACTAAAGAATGGTAGCTCTTGGGAGTATGTTATGGGAAACGTGTAATTTGGGAATTAATATTGAAAAATAAGACTTTACATACCCCTGGTTTACACACAACCGCTCCAAAGCGTATTATAAACAACTTGTAATTTTGTACCAGGTTTGGACAAATAAAGAAACGAATAAAGAGGATATACCCGCCATGGCTGCAACTGCAATAGGTCGCCACGCCAAGATGCGAATAATCTTATCTTTACCGAACACACTTAGAGTCATCACAACTTCTTACAATTGATACACCATAAACCTCATCTCATAAATAGAGTTTTTGAGCACAGAGCACACCATTCATCTGCGTCCCCAAAAAAAGGACACAAACTGAAACACTCGTCATGGGCGTAAGTAAACTATGTTCTAACAATCTCAAATCTAACTATTGTAGGCAGTAATTCAAGAATACCAAATACAACGCAATCGAATAACTAGCTACAATACTTGATGCTAAATAAGACAACCTATTTATGGTATTTTGTTGCATGTGAGCTTATCAACATCGGCACGCACGCGCCACTATCGTTGCACGCCGCGGACAGTGGCAACGAAAGTAGCGGTGACATTAACGGAGGATAAGCCAAAAGTATAAGCAAACCTCATCCAAAAATTGTAATTAACCTGTTAAGCATGCGTAGCCGCATCGCAAAAAGCCAGATAAATGGCTATCCAACCACTAACATCACATAAATCTGTAGTTTTTCCAAAATACACATTTCCCACAGCGTACTCCTAAGCTACTGCTCTTTAGTAAAGGTATTTGATATGTAATATTTAACGATAAAAATGTATCCAACGTACATGGAGTTTTAGCATAAAATGTCGAAAGTACATACTAAAGACCCCATGTGGTAATAGGTTCTTGTTGGTAGAAATATTACATTACGATATTTAATCTATACATTCTTTTTATGTTTTGGTGATGACAAACATGTAACTTATAACACATAACGTAAAGTGCTTAAGTTACTCGTAATCACAAATCATCAATTCATACGTCAACATCTTTCGACGTCTCATGTTTTCTTCAACAACAAATTTAAGTGCGCACCCGAAGTAAATCTCTAAAGGTATGAACAAACAAACTTTAATTTGTTGAATGATCAAAGAAATTTTTTATTTTTCCAAACCTTACATTTTTTTATAAAATGGGACAAACATTTTTAAAAAACATATACAAAATATTTTTGTATTTATAAGAAATGTTTTATTCAAAATAAACATTTTGAATTCAAGTTTTCTACCCAAAAAACGGCTAGAAATTTCCAGAAAAACCTTCCCCACAAAAAGACAAAAAAAGGAGCGTCTGAAAAATGGGCGGCCCCTTTAATTAATTAAGGGGACCGGCCATAATTAAGGGGACCGCCCTTGTATAATTAAGG